>JAEANM010015999.1:0-13427 GCA_017656035.1 Myanophis thanlyinensis
AGACACCAGTTCTCTAAGTTCTTGATCTCTTCTAGGTAGGCTGTCTCATTATTGTCAGAGATCAGGCCTACCACAACTTTTTATTCTTTTATTTTTTTAATTTCTATTAGTTTTTTTATCTTTTTAATTATGATGTTTAATAAAATTACTATAAAAATAAAAAAATAAAAAACATGGAACTTCATGACTAACAATATTTTCAAGATAAAACACTTCAGATTGCAGATGATGAAATTGAGTAAACTGCTAAGAAACACTCTGAGATAAATTCAAAACTTTTAAAAACTGTTTCAAGAGAACCAGGTTTTTGCGGGCTTACAAAAGTGTGGGAAATGCCATTGAATGGTTCTTTTTTGAATACCAATAATACTTAAAATGAATTCAGGCTTACCCGTTCACTAATATGCTAGATATCAAAGTTATAAATAACCCATATAATTAATTGCATATAAAATGTAAGAAAATAAGCTAAAGACACAGTAACTGATAAGAGGGGGGAAATAGGATAGGATACTGTGTTTTATGTGTAAGAGAGGGAGAGAGATGGGAAGATGTGGTGTTTCTCAGAATGGATACAAAATTAATTGAGAAAAACAAACGAATTTGTTTTTCATTGATTCAGGCTGTGATCCACTGGTACAGTGACTCTATGTTTAGTTAATTAAAAACAACTTTAAGGGTATTTGTTTTCTAACTAAAGTGAAGGGTGTTTTTTTTAATAAAAAATTTGTGTTTGAGAAAACTGATTGAAAGTGATTCACCACTAAATGGGGACTGTGGGTTTGATCTTGCAATCCAGAGTTGTTACTGAAAGATGTTTATACAGATCTTACCAGGCTGCAATCCTGCGGTTAAAATAGAAAGTCTTGACTAATATTTGGATAACTTCATTCGAAAATTGAAACTGAATGCTATCTGACAATTAAATGTAGGGCATTTTGTTATGGCTTCATTTCAACATTATTTCAACTTGAAACCCCTAGCTTAATTAAGAGTTCTACAAACAAGCGGTTTTTCCATCTGTTCAGTTTACAAATGCAAATGGTGTGTGCACCCAAGCAGATTACAGGTAGTCCTCGACTTAACGACCACAATTGAACCCAACATTTTTGTTGCCAAGTGAGACATTTTAAAGTGAATTTGCCCCCATTTTGTGACCTTTCTTGCCACAGTCATTAAGTGAATCATTGCAGTTATTAAGTTAGTAACACAGTTGTTAAGTGACTCTGGTTTCCCCATTGACTTTGCTTGCTAGTTTGCAAAAGGAGATCACATGATCCCAGAATACTACAGCAGTCATAAATGTGAGTCAGTTGCCAAGCATCTGAATTTTGATCATGTGACCATGATGGGGAGGCGCTGCCACGTTCGTAAGTGTGGAAACAGTCATAAGTCATTTTTTTCAGGGCAGTTGTAATTTCAAATGGTCACTAAATTAACTGTTGTAAGTCAAGGACTACCTATACACATTTTTAGGGATGCCAATAGAATAGAATAGAATAGAATAGAATAGAATAGAATAGAATAGAATAGAATAGAATAATTAACATCCTTGGACATTTATTTGATTCCAGATATTTGAATTATTGAACAATACACTCCTCAAGCTTGCAGCCATTGAAGCACCTCATGCTTCAAGTCACAATTCAGACATTTGGCAGGTGCCATGCACTTACGATGGTCATAGCAATCTGGTCACATGATCTCAATTTGCAGCCTTGACATCTGGCTTCTGATAACCAAAATCAATAGGGAAGTCACAAGTTTTATCACGTGACATGCTTAACTACCATAGTAATTCACTTAATGACTATAACTGGACTGATATCATAAATCATAAAACCAGTCACATGCTTCTTTTTTTCTTCTTCTGTGTCACTTAAGATGGAGTTGCTGGTCTCAATTGCAGTCAATGAAGACTACCTATATTTCCCAGAAATAAGATAAAATGATTGGATCAGACATTATTTTTAACTCAATTCTATTACTAATTTATTGTAAAAAGTAATTTAAAAGAAACGTTCATTCTTAAGGAAGAATTTTAAAGAATCTTCTTTCCTTATTTTATTTTACACTAAAAATGACTGTGGCTTCTTTTAAAAATTATCTCCAGATAGTCCTCAAATTGTGACCAGAACTGAGACTGAAATTTGGTCATTAAGCAAGTTATATATGACTCGACCTATTTTATTTTTATTGCAGTTGTTAAGTAAATCATGCAGCGATTAAGTGAACTCAACTACCTCAGCTGACTTCTGGCTTGTCCAGAAGATGGGAAGATCGCAGTCATGACTGCAAGATGCTGCAACTGTGATAAATGTTAGCTGGTTGCCAAATGTCCGAATTGCAATCATGTGACCGGGTCATCACATGGGTGATGAGACAATCATAACTTTGAGAATGTATCATAAATTACTGTTTCCGAAGCTGTCATAACTTTCGACTATCGTTAAATGAATGTTTGTAATTCAGGAGCTACCTATAGCTATCTGCATAATTAAATAACTGTTCCAAATAGAAATGAATCTTTGAAACAATTTCTGATTTTATTTTTCTTGACAGCATCAACAAAGAGAGCATTGTTGACATTGAAGGTGTAATAAGAAAAGTGCCAAACAAAATTGGCAGCTGCACCCAGCAAGATGTTGAACTACACATTCAGAGGGTAATATTTTAATAAGTAAATTAAAATGTGCCATGACATAATTGTTTCTTGTTACCATTTTGAGAGATAACTTTCCTAACAGCAGTCCTTTTCGTTTATATTTGTAAATAACAAAAAATATTCCTTATTTATGTAGCAAATTCAACTGAAATAGAAATGAAGAAGTAATTTTAGTTTCATAAAGTAATGAAAATTTGTTTTCACCTATTCTAAATTGGTTTCTAATAATGACAAAATATACAGGCTCTGTCTTTCTGTAGATATGGCCAGTTCAGAAGTTACATAATGTAATCCAAATATACATGTGTATTCCTCAATACAAGCCACTAAAATTCCGTCTGTCTTTTAAACAAATTCAGAAAGTGTAATAGTGAAAGTGAAGGCAAAGATGTAGGGAACCTTTTAGGAATTTTGCAATATTGGAAGGGAATTATGAGCACATTTGCAAATTTGCTGCCTAGGTTCGGGCTTACATGTTCATAACATGACTGACATGGTGGGGATAGTCAGGTACTAAACACTTGAATTCGGGATGATGAAGCAGCTTCATGCCAACTCGTCAGCTCATGATAAAGTTCTGTATTACTATAATTTATCTTTGCCTTTTTATTCCTGGACAAATTCAGTCATATGTCATTGGAACAAAAGACAGTTCTAAGAATATGTCAAGAGAGAAAGAAAGAGCTATTTATCAATCACTTATTGAAGCAGGTTCCTAAATATTTACTTAGATTATGAATTTATTTTTCTTTTATTTTTTTTCTTTCTTGCTTGCTGTTTTGTTCTTATACTTCCACCCAGAAGATTCTTATATTATTAATATATTCACATTTTAACAGGACAGGACAGGCTGATTATAATTTTGTTGGAGATTTCTCTTTCATTCAACTGCAACAGTATCTGTTCGTTTTTGCTACAACTGAAACTGATTTTGTAGTTTCAAAACAGTTCAGCTCTTTCAGGCCTGTTATTTTTTAACTGATTAAGTTGGGTTAATATCTTTTATAATATAGTTTTTCAGTTTTATTTTAAAAGTGCTATCTTTATTCAATAATTATCTTAGAAATGTGAAAATTAACCAAATACATGTGGTCCTCGAGTTATATGACCTAATGAAGGCTGCCATCATGATTCTAATTCATGACAGTCGTAAAATGGGTTGGTCACCTGATTTTACAGCCATTGATGTCTCAGTCATTAAGAAAATGTTGTGGTCATTAAGTGAATGTCTCTGTTATCAACCAAACCAGTGGCTCATTATGTTAATCTGGTTTTCTATAAAAATGTCATCAAACTTGGTCATGTGATCATGGAACACAACAAACAGCTGTAGATGCTGAGCATCTGAAGTGCGGTCATACGACTGCAGAAGGGGGGCAGCTGTCAAAACTTCAAATATAGGATGCAGCTACCATGGCTTGGCTTCATATTTCTTGCAGCCCCATGCCTCTCTAAATCACACTGTAGTTCCTGCAGTGCATTTATTAACTATTTATAAATTGTGTCTCTTTCAGATATATATAATCAGTCTGGCTGAACCGCGACTGCCCTTGCAGCTGGATGATGCCATTCGGCCAGAAGCTGAAGGAGAAGAGGTAAAGATGTGCTTTCTAATAAGTAACATTGTATTAAAAATAAGTAATAATTAGCTAAAGGCTTGAAATTGTAGCTGCTATTAATAATACTGTTATGTTGAATCCTGAATGTTGGCCAATCCAACATTATCTGTTTCCTAGTTCATAAATGTGGGAAATAATTTTTACTGCTGGATAACACATACTAACCTGGCCTTAAGCAATGTCTAGTATGCCAAGATTTTGTGCATAGAGTATGCTCCATATTTGTCTCTTGGTAATATGGAAACGTTCTCACAATTACTGTCATTTTATAAACTAAACATGACTTAGATTAATAAGGGAAAATTTATAAATACCCGTATCCAGAATGGCCCTTCTAAACAGAAATCTCAGTTCAAAGGGGGCTTGATTAATCTTATGAGCAATGTATGCTGGATTTTCTTGTATATGTAACCTCAAAAAGGACAGTGCTAGTTTCTTTCAAAATTAAAATGATTGAAAACCAACCCTAAGAAATGTTCTCAATGTAGCCCAGAGCACAATGGCTCAAAAAAGGTTTAGGCTTGGAATATTCTTAAAAGCTAAAAACAAAAACAAAAGCATTCAGTGTCATTGTGGGATCTTCGACACAGTGAGGTTTTTTTCGGTTTTAAAACATTTCAAATAGCCAAAACCTCATGAGAATGCTGAAATATAGTGTAATCTCTTTTCACCTGCAAAATTGCAAAATCTCATAAGTTTGTGGTCAGTTAGTAATTTGTACGTTCAGTGTTTACATTGGTTCATAATCTAAGATGTTGCAGGTACCAGCTTGCAACACATGCTTTAAGATGAGAGTGGGGGAAATGTGCCCCTTCAAATGCTGTTGAACTGTATTGCATTTGTCCCAGCCAGTATGAGCAGTGATGAGACTTCCTGGAAATTGTAGGGCATTAACAGATCTTAATTAGTAGATAATTATTTTGCTAACGGGTTTCCCATTTGGCTTTTCTTTCATTTTTTGTTGTCAGAGTTTGATTCTGATGTCTGTTTAAAAGGGCCTTTAAAACCTGGTTGCTGCACTAGGCTTTGGGTTAAGTTGGGTGGTGAGCCCCTGGTGGAAATGCTGTCTATTTGAGAGAGGGTATTGGTTTTTATTTCTTTCTGATGTTTATTTTTCTCTTTTAAAAATTTGTTTTTAATAATCTGCACCATCAGAATTGTATAATCAGGTGGCCTTATAAGTTTGATGACTGACCGATTGATTGATTGATTGATTGATTGATTGATTGATTGATTGATGTCTCTGGGAAATTATTAATTAGATATTCTAATTATATAGCCTATCCAGAGTTTAGCCTATCTGTTCTCCATTTAAAGCTGGAGGTTATGATGATAAAATCAACATACATCTGTTACTTCATTTTTTTCCACATTGCATTTGTGATTTAACATTTAAATATCAAAACTGAAACATTGGAAGCCCTCATTCAGAAATATATTTATACAGGCAGTGCAGTATACAAAATACAGACCACATGGTTACATCTCTTGATACTGTAAAGTCAAGACTCTGTGTTAAGACACTTTCTAGGTACAAATAGTTCTTGTTCAGTGACTGCTTCATTTAGTGACAATTCACAGTTATGATGGTGATGAAAAAGTTACTTTACTATCAGTCATTGTGTTTACAACCCTGTGGGTCTCTAAAGCAAAGGAAAGCCGAAGTAAGATCAAAAGTCCAGTTTTAATTTCACTACTTTGCTTAATAATCAAGCCGTTGGTCCCAAATTATGGTTGCTAAACAAGGATTACCTGTTTCTGTGCCTTTGGACATTAAAATATATTTCATGTTTATGTCCTTGAACATGCAACAAAGTCAGCCTTTCTTATTCTATAAAATATTTTGCTTTCACCCTCTTTCCTAAATGTGGTTTTCAATATTTGTTTCTTTGCAACCATTTAGGAAGGAAGAGCTACAGTGAACCAGGATACAAGATTGGACAACAGAGTTATCGACTTGAGGGTAAGAACCTAAAGACTTGTAATTGATCAAATTGAGCAAAACCTGGCAAAAACAGTGTTATAAAAATATATGTTTCAAAGGATGAATAATAGAGTAGAGTAGAGTAGAGTAGAATATAATTCTTTAATGGCCAAGTGTTATTGGACACACAAGGAATTTGTCTTTGGTGCATAGGCTCTTAGTGTACAGAAAAGGAAATGGTACATTTGTCAGGAATCATAGGATATATAACACTTAATGATAGTCATAGGATACAAACAGGTAATCAAATCATACTAGGAAACAATAATCAGTATAAATCGTAAGGATATAAGCAACAAGTTATAGTCATAGTGGGAGGAGATAGGTCAGGTGTGGGCAAACTTTTTGACTCGCGGGCCAAACTATTTGACTTGTGGGCCACAATGACGGGCTCCCCCTCCCCCAGCCCCCCCCTTACTCCTCCTCCCGCAGCCCCCCCTCTCCCACGTGTCTTTGCAGGCATGGGATGCCGAACGCAGCAGCCATGGAGAAGAAGGTAAGAGGGCGGTGGGCGGGCACGGGGGGGGGCAGCGGGCGGGCATGGCTCCGCAGCAGCAACAGTGGCTCTTCTCCCGCCGCCCAGGTGCTGCTGATGGGGAAAAGCGGCTCTGGCAAGACGAGCATGCGCTCCACTTCGCCAATAAATCCCGCGATGAAGCGCATGCTCGTCTTGGCTGGAGCCGCTTTTCCCCCTCAGCAGCACCTGGGCGGCGGGAGAAGAGCCGGCATTGCCGCTGCAGAGCCGCTGCCGCCGGCTCCTGCCCGCCACCCTCTTACCTTCTTCTCCATGGCTGCTGCATCCCACGCCTGCAAAGACACACGGGCGTCAGTGGCCTGTCCCGCTTCGCCGGGCGGCTCCCTGCAGCCCTCCCTGGATGGCTCGGTGGCCTCTTCGGTGGGTGAGGGGCCCGGCAGGTGTGGAAGGGCATGGAGTGGGGACAGCAGCCGCTCCGTATCATCGTCCTGCGCCCGTAGGCCTGACAGCCCCAGCCTCGCGTAGGTCGCGCACCCAGCGTCAGATGACGCGACGCGCCAATCACTGAGGGTGGAACTGTGCCAGAACCAGTTTGGCGAGCCGGATTAAAAAGCCCAATGGGCCGGGTGTGTCCCGCAGGCCGTAGTTTGCCCATGTCTGAGATAGGTGATGGTATGATGAGAACATACTTCTTTCAGCTGTTCCTGTTAGAGGTCGCCACAGCAAATCATCTGTTTCCACCTAACTATCCTCAGCATCCTCTACTCTTGCCCTAATTAACTTCATGTCCTCTTTTAGCACATCCATATATCTGCTCTTTGGCCTTCCTCTTGACCTCTTGCCTGGCAACTCCATCTCCAACATCCTTCTACCAATATAACCACTATTCCTCCTCTGCACATATCCAAACCATCTCAATCTGGCCTCTCTGTCCTTGTCCCCAAAACAACCAATCTGAGCTCTCCCTCTGATGTGCTCATTCCTAATCCTGTCCATCCTGGTCACTCCTAAAGAGAACCTCAACATCCTCATCTCTGCTATCAGCACTCATGGAAAGTTCAGTAATTTGATATTCTCTAGTCTCTGTAGAGTAGATTGCATAAACCTTAAATCAGCTGTTATGAATTTTTGGGGTTTTGTTTTTGTTATGTAAATCATTAAAACATCATGGAAAGTTTTTGCAAAGTATTATATAAACCAAGGGCCAGAAATACAGTGCCTGCAAACATGCACGAATGAATTTTACCATTCTCAATTCACAGAATCTCAAATTTAAATAAAATTTAAATACAAATTCAAATAATCGCATAAGATTTTGAATGAGAATACAAAAATCTTATTAAATTCAAGATACTATGGGATTTGGCAATTGTCTCAAAATATTTTTATTTTTTATCAAACTTTTTAATTGTCTACTCCCTCACATAAGTGACTGTCATAGACTACATCGTTGTCTCTCTGTGAATTCAAGATTGAAACCCTCTGATTTGAATCATCTGGGTTAGATCAGATGGCATTAATGAAGTTGTTTATCACTACTATTAACATATTAGCTATACGTTAATCACAACTGAAGTGGATACTGTTATGCTTTTTTTTTCCAAAATCCCCAGTGATAGTTTTGTTCACTTATGGGATGGGATGTATGTGTCGCATGAAAACAGCCTCATGAGAATTAAATTTATTTTTAAAATATTTTTAGCCTGTGCGACTATGTTATATGCTGCAAATATATGGTCAATGCCCATTTCAGGCAGGATTAAATACTGCAAATATATGGTCAATGCCCATTTCAGGCAGGATTAAATCCCTACCTATAGAAAAAATGAGAATAAATGAATAGAAATTAAAGTGATACTAGAGTCATTTATATGTTGTTATGCCATATTTTCTTGTTGCAACACATTCACATTTTAGCCTGATAAATCCAATCCCTAGTAATGGTTGTCTTTCTGAGGGTCGTATAGATATGTGATACAAAATTTGTTCCTGAGTTAAGTTGGGATTTCTGGTTTCCACAATGTGAATTCAGTTTTAGAACACCTGCCTTTCTCTATTTTTCAGTTATGTTTTGAATTAATAACTCAGCATTGAGAGGGAAGGTCTTCTTTGGGGTAAAACTCTGTACATACTGAAAACTCTTAAATTGTATTGCTTCATCTGTTTTCATATTGATGCTTAAATTAATTTTTCATGGTGGCATGGGATAAACAAAAGATATGTCTCACCAGACTGAAGCTGGTGAGGTAGGAACCACTGGATCCCAGGCTAGAGAATGATACTATGTAACGTATCTCAGCCACTCTCTAAGTCTAGTGTCCACAGTAGGAATCATAGCTGCAGGTCTCTTCTCCATCCTCATCATCGTTTTAGTGATATTGACAGATATTCTCATTCCAAAACTACTAGTAAAAGCCAAGTACTTAAGAGAGGTGATCAGTAGACCTATTTAGAGTAGCAGCAATTACAACAGACGTCTTTGTGAACTGCCTGCAGTTTTGCAGCTAGATATATGTCACTGGAAGTAGTGATATGAACTGTGCCTATGGCTCAGATATTGGGAGAAGGACCACCAAATAAAATAGCATATAGCAAAGCTATTGATAGCAAGGGAGGGTGGGGAGGGGAGAGGGAGAAAAGTACCAGAACACATACATATATTGGAGGCAACATTTCCATGAGCTAAAGGTTTTACATTGATTTTTCTGTATGGAGACACTTCATTTGCTGCCCAAAAGAAATTAGCATTTTACTAATTGGGCCCTTGTGAATATGCCAGCTTTCAAATTGTACAAGGAGGCTTCAACATTTACCTTAAATTGTAGCAAAGTATTGTACCAACATAGAATTATGCATATGTGAACACTAGAGATGTACTTGAAAGAGAAAATATTGCCTCTAGCTTTCCAAAAGCAATATTCACGTTTTATGAAGCTTCAGGAATGTTCTTTAGCACTCTTTAGTTCAGTATCTTACTATATATTGCAAAAGAATGGAAGATCCAACAATAATAGTTTTCTGTCTTTCACACTGCATTCCATTAATTTAACACTTTTAACAGTTTTCCAATTAAGCATTAGTTAATTGCACAAGACAGTAAGATATGTCTGGAGATGAGAGCAGAGTGTTAGAGTGGGAATTTACATATAGTCCTCTAGCCAAGTTAGAAATATTAATGTTGCCTTTTGGAATAACAGAGTCCAGCTTTTTAAATATAATTTGCTATAAATACACAGTTAAAATGTTCAACAAACCATGGCTTAACTGTGGCTTACTATAACCAGAGAATTCAAGCATTCTTCCTATATTGGGCCAAACTACCTGGAAAGACTGTGTTAATCTGTGTTGGACCTGCATCAGACATGTCCTATGAACTATTCAGATTATCAGTATCACTGTCACTGAGACATGAAAACTACAGTGCTGCAGTCTGATATGTTATCAATGCTCTAATTGTAATAGGGAAGTTTATTCCAGGGATATTTTTTTTACTCTGCTGATTTACTTTTTAGATTCTGCTGTTTGGAGACAGATAGACTATATAAATACCTGTGGAATAGTCCATCTACTTCTAGGGTTGCTGTGTTTCAGAGTAGAACCTTCATATTCTTTGCTTATGTCTGTATATCTTGGGTAGGATTTTCCCCATCTTATAAAAATCACCATCTTAAGTGCTTGAGAAATATTTAATTTTAGGTCTTGGAAAGGAATAAGTAATAAGTTTTGGGGGATTTAGTACAAAACGGATGTGCAGTTTAATCTTGTAGTATCTTGGTATACCAATTATACGTTTTATCATAATTGATTTGTTATCAAATCATTCAATATATTCAGACTATTAAAATGACTTCAAAAATCCAAGCAATGTATTTAATTCATTACTATTGAGCAAAATGGAAAAACAGTACGTTCTACACATCGTACCTGTTTCTATATTTAGAAGAAATATGAGGCTGTTTGAGAGAAACCATTGAGCCACAGACAATCAACTCTTTTATATTACCATTATCTATGTCATTTCTTTTTAATAACTGTGTTCATAGCATCTGAACAGTGCAATAGTAATACAAAAACAATACTTTTCAATATATTACAATAAGCACTTTAATACCAAATTATTTCAGAACAATAAAATAACCCAAGCAATTCATTTTTATCAACTATTTATATTTACCATGTAATAGTGTAGTGCCATTGTAATTGCTCACATTCATTCAGTTAGATGCCACATGTGCAAATCCAATGAAATGAAATGAGTAACATTTTGTGGAGTCTTAAAGGAATGGACATAAAAGATATCCTACAGTATGAATTCAGCCACTTATAGACCAGCTCCTGTCTTTCCTAGTTCGTTTGAACAACCAAGGAAAGCATATGTGACTGGATTTGAGAAATGGTAAAACTCAACTTTCTCTCTTTTGGGGGAAGATAAAGAGACATCAGCTGCAGAAAATCCTGAAGTGAATTATCTGGATCCCTTGTTGTGGAGATTTGGACCTGGGAATGAAAAAGAAATTGCATTTAGCAAGATTTGCTAAATAACTAAATAACTATCACTGATTTTGCTACATCTCATTAGAATTTAAAACATAGAATAATAACGTTAGAAGACACCTTGGACATCTTGTAGCCCAACCCTTGCCCATGGCAGGAGATCCTATACCATTTCAGACAAATAGTTGTCCAATTTTTAACATCTCCAGTGATGGAGCCCCCACAATTTCTGAAGGCAAGTAATTCCACTGGTTAATTGTTCTCACATTCAGGAAATTTCTCCTTAGTTCTAGGTTTCTTTAATGAGCTTTCACTTGTTGCTTCTTGTCTTGCTTGGATAATAGGTTGGCTCACTCTTCTTTATGAAAGCTCTTCAGTTATTGGAAGTCTTCTATCATATCACCCCTGGTCTTTTCTTCATTAGACTAAACATACCTAGTTCCCTCAGTTATTCATCATATGGTTTAGCCCCCAGACTTCTTTATCATCTCTGTTGCTCTTTTCTGCACTCTTTCTAGGGTGTCAACATCTTTTTTGATATTATGACCCTATTTGATACCATTGACTATCCTTTTGGTCCACTTGCAAGGGTTGGTAGTTGATAGCAGTAGATTACAATGATTCTATCCTTCTTGAATGCACTGTTCCAGTCAGTATTGGTGGGAAATGAAAAGCTGAGTTCCTGGTCACTCCTGGGTGGAATGGCTCAAGAATTGGCTTAAATCTATTAATTGAATGAGTATTATCACCATGCAGATGGCACCAGGTTATACAGTTGAACTTCCATCCAAACAGTGAAGAGCCCAACCCACCCTCTAAAGACTAAGAGGGACTGAATATAGTGGAACAGACATAGGATGAATCCTAGAAAAAGAGAGTTACTAACAACTGCCCATCAACTATTATTAACTCTATATTAGCTCTGAATTACTCTGGATGAAGTCCAAAGATCCCAATAAGGCAGCTTCATGATTAGGGGATTATCTTGGATTTCTAGCTCCTGCTTGAGAGGCCGGTTGATGCTATGGCCAAGAGACCTCTGATTGGTAGAGCAATGGCAACCTTTGGGAGCCCCTCCCTTATCACCTCTTCAGATTGCTGTAATGTGCTTTAATTGGAGCTCCTTTTGAAGACTACTCACAAACAATTATAGTACAGAATATAGCACCCCTTTGGCAAGAGCCATTTTAGCTAAGTAACACCCATACAGATTACCAGTAGACTTCCAGATTTCTGTTTTTGTTGTTTACTTATTTTTGTTTTTAAAAGCATTGGTAATTACTGGTCTTTTTTATTAGTGAGTCACTCAGAGTCTTTGATTGGGGAGCTATCTAAACATGTTAAATAAGTAAATAAATGCACTAGTCAAATCCTAAAAGGTTTACTGAAAGATAGTCATCAGTAAATCATATAGCTCATATGTTGAAATCCTGTGTTATAGGTTGTGAGACTTTTCAGTTCTCTTCCTATCCCTTCTCCCACTTACAAATTTGTACCAGAATGGGGCTTCAGTGTCAAGAAAAATGCCCTCCTTACTCTCATCTTAACAGAAGCATTCATACTAGCAAATAAATTAATTCAATACCACCCAGGTATTTTATAGTTTGCAGTATATACTTTTTTCTATTCGTAAATTATGTGCCTGTGGCAACCAGTGTACCTTCAGTGTCCTTCTTTGTACTTGGCAAGTACTTGTATTCTATTTTATTTTAAGATTGTTTGAAATTGGATGAAAAAGGGGAAAGCTGCTATAGTGTAAAACACCAACTTTACCTAGCATTTTTATTTGTAAGACTTCTGTGTCCTACATAGACTTGAACCTACATCCTTAGAAAATGTTCAGTATTTACTTTGGCAGAATGCTCATCTGCTCATAAAGAAAAGGCAAAGGTGTAATAGAGATTATTTGGGAGATGCACGATAAGAATATTCAATTAATCATTTTGCTTCAAATAAATCTAAAAGGAGAACTAACTCTCTAGACTCCACTTCCAAATATTTGATAATCTTTGGTGACATTTTTTCTTTATAACACAGACATGTTTAAGCCCAAAAATAATTGTTTAAGCCATACAAATTTTGAGCAAACCATCAATCTTGTGTTGACAGGTGGGCAGAGATCGACCCCGAAGCCCCTAATATGTGGGGTTCCTCAGGGGTCGGTGCTCTCGCCTCTCCTGTTCAACATTT
>JAEANM010016000.1:0-13427 GCA_017656035.1 Myanophis thanlyinensis
CAGAAACGCTTTTCCCCATCAGCAGCACCTGGGCGGCGGGAGAAGAGCCGGCGTTGCCGCTGTGGAGCCGCGCCCGCTCATCGCCCCCCACTCCTGCCCGCCGCCCTCTTACCTTCTCCATGGCTGCTGCGTTCGGTATCCCATGCCACGCGGGTGTCAGTGGCCTGTCCCGCTTCGCTGGGCGGCTCCCCGTGGCACTCCCCGGATGGCTTGGCGGCCTCTTCGGTGGGTGAGGGGCCCAGCAGGTGTGGAAGAGCACGGAGCGGGGGGAGCAGCCACTCTGTGTCATCATCCTGCGCCTGTAGGCCTGACAGCCCCAGCCTCGCGTAGGTCACTCGCCCAGCATCAGATGACGCTACGTGCCGATCACCGAGGCAGCAGCACCCAAAGAGCAACCCTCTCGTGCGCTCTGCAAGGGAAAGACGGCTGCGCGTGGTGCGAGGGCTTGCTGTTTGCTCGCGGGGACATTTCTGGAGAGCTCCGGGACGTGGAAGCCGGATCAGTGTTGAGTGTCAGTGAGGGCGGAACTCCCCAGTCTGCCCCAGAACTAGTTCGGCGGGCCGGATTAAAAAGCCCAACGGGCCGGGTGTGTCCCGCGGGCCGTAGTTTGCCCATGTCTGATCTAAGCTACTGTTTTTCAATAGCTGATAGGCTGGTGATCAGTAGCTGGGAACCATTACTACCTGCATAACTCTGGGCTCTTCTGCCTTGGAGTGCAGAAAAGTAATAACTATTAAAAGCATGGAAGCAAGAGTATATGTATATAAAAAGGATGGGGCAACAAGGCTAAGAGTGACAAATGAGGTGACCTGAAGAGTTTCAGGTCTTCCAGAATGCCCCTTATATAAGAGGCAAGTGTAGAAATGAAATTGCCAATACCAGTCTTCCTAAGGTCACCTAGTTAAGGATATATTCAGAGTTTTGTGTTTCCTATTAGGAGACAGATTTTAGAGGTGCTAAAAGAATCCTGAGATGATTAATAAAAAGGTAAGTTGTGTTTCATGTTTTGATAGAGGCCTTGCAATAGAATCCTATTCTGTTTTTGTGAAGTCTTATCGTGTAGTAGCTGGGACAGAGTAGAAGAGTTACTAAAGTTACAAAGAGTCCAATTTGGAAAAATGTTTTGTTAAGGTAATGGAATTTTAATTATTACATTTAATTTTCTTTTAGAATCTTAAAAAGGAATGGGCCTTGAATGTAGATGTCAGTTTAAAAAATGTATCTGAAGAGTTATCTGTAAAACACCAGACTGAACTGAACAAGCTGAAGCAAAACTTAACAGCAGAAACTGAAGAATTAAAGAAAAAAATGGAGATGCTTTCTCTTGAAAAAAGACAGGCTGAAAGTAAGCTCTTCATTTTGGGAGTAATTTTCTTCCAATACCTCTGTGCTCACCAGAGAGGTCAAGAAATCAGCAAAATAAAGGATTTTATTATAGTATTAAAAGAAGTAAATTTTTATTACTGTTATTACTATAAAGTAGACTTCATTTATTTTGAAGTGTGTTTCTCAAAGAAGTGAAGGATTGGCATACAAAGTGATGTAAAACTTGTTAAGTCTTAAGTAACTAGGAATTAAAACTGTATCAAAATCAATACTAGATGTTCTATATAGGCGGTCCTCGACTTATGACCACAATGGAGCCCAGAATGGATGTTGCTAAGTGAATCACTGCAGTTGTTAAGTTAGGGACCCAACTGTTAAGTGAAGCTGCCTTCCCCATTGACTTTGCTTGTCAGAAGGTCGCAAAAGGGGATAACATGACCCCCAGGGACACTGCAACCGTCATAAATATGAGTCAGTTGTAAAGCATCTGAATTTTGATCACGTGACTCGGGATGCTGCAGTGGTTGTAAGTGTAAAAAATGGTCACGCCACTTTTCTTAATGCTGTTGTAACTTTGAACAATCACTAAATGAACTGTCGTAAGTCGAGGACTACATTAGATAATGTTGCTTTCTTCTTTGTCTCAGATAATCAAGATTTTCTTAGTCTTCTGCACTGATAGGAAAAGTGATAGTATGAGGATTACTCCAATCCTTACACTGTCACTATCTTTGCCTAAAGAATCTCCTCTTTCAGTTTTATCCATGTCTTCACCCCAGTGTCCTGGGGTTTAGTAATGTATTTAAATTTAGTATTAAGTACTAAATTTAGTAATGTATCTATTTAGTAATGTATCTAGATTTAGTATTAAGTATCTTTCCTCCTGTGAAGAAACAACACCATTGCTTGCAGTGGGGTTCTGGAGGATGATAATCTCCAGGGGCTTGGAATATGTAGGATCTCATAAGCCTCTATCCTCAATTGATATTTAGTTGAGATATTTAATTTTTCTTGATTGTATTGCTTTAGTGCCCCTTGCTGATCTGAATAGCGATGATTAAATATCTATTTAGTGAAGAATATATCAATGAGAGGATTAGCTTATTTATCCTTGGTATTGGGTTGAATCCTCACTTTTGCTCTGCCAATTTTGTTTCAAAGGAATGTATTATAATGTTCTTTTACGCTTTGTACCTTGCAACATGGTAAATTTGAAATTCAGGTGGGGAAACATGGATTTGTAAATTCCTTGTTCGGATCATTTTATTTTTGTATTTTATGTTACTTGTTTCACTGTTTTTCATTATATTTAAATGTATTCTGTCTACCAGCATATCCCTTTCATCTCCATATATTTCCATTCTAGAAAAGCTATCCACGTTTTAGATCATTTTGTACCTAAACTGCTAACCACTCTCCTTTACAGCTATCCCTTTTGCCTTTTGTTGTTTTTTTCCAGGTGTAGTTCATCTATATGATAAACGATACTCTATGGAGAAGATGCTTGAAATAGCAATTTCCCATTTCTTTCTATTATATCTATTATACTTATAAACACATATGCATACACACTGCAGACAAACATAGTTCTTTCTGTTGTAGCTTTTTCTGTTTTTGGATTATTCCAAAAATTTCAATGATTTGTTTTTTAAAATTTAAATAAAATTATACACACTAAGCAGACCATCCAATTCACTGCTTTTTTCCTACATCTCTTCAAAATTGTCTAGTTCTCTACTTCTGATACTAGAAAATGTAGTTTAAATGAAGTCATCTCAAAAGAGGCACTGTATTTCATGGGCAAAAGGTGTTTGTTTTGATTTTTATAATACAATAATGTTCTTAACAGAACTCAACATTATTTTGTAGTGGAACATAAAAATTTAGAAAATAAATACCATGTGGTCATGAAAACACTGCAGAGCAAGCATGAAAAAGAAATGCAAGATATAAAAGAAGAAAACAAGAAACAAGTAGAAGAGCTGCAGCAGGAGGTAAATATGCATTATTGACACAGTATTTGATAAAGACAAATCCTCTTGGGAGTCAGCATTGTAAAATGTTGTGCAGAATTGTGCCGTACTGCTACACAAAACCATAAAGTGAGGGAAGCATTCTGTCCTTTTCATGTATAAAAATCTCCTGGCCTGACAACACTTCTCTGTTGCAACTTTTTGCATTGTCCTACTTCACACTTGGAGTATCCATATTACTATCTATTAATGTCAAGGATTTGAAGCTATTTCAGATTCTCTTAGAGCTCTGGAAGAAAATATTTTAGCTAGTGTTCTTAATCTCTATGTACATGTAAACGTCCTAGCTCAACTCCTAGTGTCTCAGCACCAATATGAAATAGTTTTCCATTGTCTTCTGAATCTTATTTAAATTTCCTAGTCTGGCATGTTCTGGTATATCCTTGTCTGGTATATCTGGTATATGCACCAAAGGGTGTCCAATCACAATTGGCCAATAAAGAATTCTATTCTATTCTATCCTGGTGGTCTCCCCTGCAAGTAATCACCAGGCCTGGCCTTATTTCATTTTTTGAGATTAGCCAGAATAACATAGATGCCTTCAAAAATATAATTGTTATTATTATTTTTTAGAAGCATTTTTAGAAAAAAAAAATAATTGTTATTTTTGTGGCTTTGATAATTCACAAAATTGTTGCATTGTACAACAAAGACTTGATAGAATCATTGTAAAAAGAGTATGATTTTAAGAATTTGAGTCTAATAATTCAGAATCTGATATTTCTTCATAAAATAATGGATAAGAAAAAGTATATTTCCACTATCTATATTTAAAGTATTATCAAATATTAATATTCTTTGTACGTGTACATGTGATCCAAATGAAAGTGGCATTTCTTTCCAATTGATTCTTCAGGTTCCTCCTTAATAGTTCTACAGTTCATATAGTACATTATAGTTAATGTAAAAACTGACCATGATGTGGTAACTTACAATAATTTCTACTGTATAGATACAGAAACTAAAGGCAGAATCAGAAGAAGATATGGCACAACTTTGGTCACAATTGGATGGTGCAAGAGCAAGTCGGCAAGAATTAAGTGGTAAGTTTAAAATTGGGAAATTGTAAATTGTAATTAGAATATATTTGCTATAATTTAGTGAATGTATTTTGCTGTATGTTTATCAGTGTCATATTAAAATGAATGGGATTCCGCCCCCGCCCCCCAAGTTTTTTATTTTTTACAAACATCAGTGTGTGAATTGTATGGCACCTGAGTGTCATTCACTTTGGTACAAGCAAAATAATATTGATCACATTTATCACAATTGATAATCTTATAAAATTCCAATCATAATTATAGTCTTCCATTGTTTAATTATTCAAATTTTCATTGTATCATATTTATGCCAGTATAATAATAATAATACACATAGTTTTGTTATATTGTTATCATACATCCATTAGTTATTCAATTTATAGTCTTTCATGATTTAGTTATTCAATGTTGCAAAGTATTTTTATGCCAGTCACCATATCCTACTTATCATATATCTTGCTACAAATATAATATTATGGATCACATGTATTGCATTTCACAAGTTATATAATTCTAATAATAATATACATATTTATATAAGGTTATAATTTCCCATTACCTAGTTCTAAATTCTAATTTCCCCTTTTTATTATTTCTCCTTAAATAAAATTGTGTATTTTATTAATCCCCTTTTATCTAGTCTCACTCCTTATTCTAATTTCTAACTATGCCACTACTGTCATGGAATATATTTCCTTTCTAATCATTGTTTCTTACCCTCTTTAATGCCTTAATTATTCTTTTTTTGGCTTTCCTCCCATATTCCTCTCTTGGATCTTTATTTCTATCTGGGTCGCCCTCTTGGCTACTCATTTTGAACTTTTCTCCCTTCTCTATTCTTCTCCATTTTCTAATTTCCAAAATGTCTACTCTTATCCATGTCTCTTTTCCAGACAGACCTTCCAGATTCTTCAGTTCCTCTTAATTCTCTTAAAATACTCTCCCCGTGGTTTGTTTCATCCATCCTTATTACTTTTAATGTTATCTCTTTCATATCATTTTGTACTCTTTGTTGGATTAATTTTTCCATTTTTACATCTGCTTTTTCAGTTGGCTCATCCTCCCTGGACTTCTTGATCACTCATATTCTTTTGTAGTATATTTTCCATTTTTTTCCTCTATGGACTCCATTTGATTTTTTATGTCCTTGCTGTTTCCCACATCTCCCTTGTACTTTGAATTATCGATGCCATCTCCTCCCAGATACTCATTTCTTTTTGGTGGAGCATCTTATAAAATTTTATTGTATCTTCTTTTATCCAATGATCCAACAACCATGTATTCAAATGCTAAATCATATCTCAAGCAATTCAGTAATCCCAGTCTTTATGTCCCAAAGTTATTTAACTGGTTCTTCTAAATAGTCCCAAAAAAAATCTCTGAATCTCCTTAGTTCATTTTGATAGTTCAATCTTATGTTGTAAACCTCAGGGGTAGATTTCAAATTTACAGGTTTTTCCAAATTGTAAAAAATGTGTTGTACTTCCTTTTGTCAACAGGTGGCACTGTTGAGTTAGTTTTCAATATTAAACAGGTTTTTTTCCCAATATCCACAATTTAAAGGTTTTTTAAAATCAATAATTCCAGCATTACAAAATGCCTATAACAATGCCTGTCAAATTAAAAATCAAATTTTCTATTTTTAACAAGTTTTTTGCCTTTCCCTTTTAGTGCTTTCCTTTTCCTTCCATTTTAGGCTTTTCCTTTTCCTCCCAAATTCGAACCTCTGCCACTTTAAAGGTAGTTTTGAGTCCCTTGCTTCTTAAATAGTCTTTTGGGGTTCACAATTGAAGTAAAAAAGTATTCTTCTCACCCAGTTCCAGTCACTATTCAACAACTCCGCTCCTGCATGGCGCTTAGCTGTTCCTTGGCTGTTCCAGCTTCATGGCAGCCATTTTACACTGCCTCTTCTCGCCGTAGCATAGAGGGAAAAGAGCCCGGGAGTTCAACAGTGTGGTCTCTCCGCGACCTCCCCGGGTGCCCCTCCTTAACTTTGCTGCACATCCAAGGTGGTTTTTGGCTCCTTTTGGAGCCCACAAGGGGGCAGAAGTCAGCACATAGACGGAGTGCTCCATTTCTGTGTCTGATAACGCCACGATGTCAGCCGGAAGTCAAAGTAATGGGTTTTTTTAGTGTCATATTGTATTCTTAGAAAAGGAACCATTAATAGCTTCCTTTAAATTGGATTGTTTAAATTACGGTAACAGAATTTTAAATTACGGTATATCTATCTACATTTTTGGAAATAGATAAAAAAAATTCATGTTCAAAAGTATGGGACATATGTACTGTATCACAAACTAATTTGTACATTTTAAATTTCAGTGTACAGCAATGGCTGTTGTTCAGTTCCTAAGTTGTGTCTGATTTCACAATTTGACTAGGCTCCCCTGTCCTCCACTCTCCTGGAGTTTGCACAAATTCATGTTCATTGGTCGATGATATTATCTAACCATCTCGTTCTCTGCTGTCTTCCTCTTCTGCGTACAGTCTTTCCCAACATCAGAATCTTTTCCAGTGTATCCTCTCCTCTCTTTAGGTGGCCAAAGTATTTAAGCTTCAGCTCTTCAGTTCAGTCCTTCCTACAGTAAAGATATTTGATCTCTATAGGCCTGAGTGATCTGAGTCAGGGATGGTCACTATTTCTAATACACATTTTTCCCATTTATTCAAAATCAATCTTTGGTAGTCTTACTTAGTTTCACAGCACTTGCAGCAGTAATTGCACAAAGCAAAGCTATTCAGAAATACTTCCATAGATAGGGAATTCTTCCAAGAAAGTTAATTGGACAGTCTTTAAAGATGTATTAATCATGACATTATTTTGATTTATTTAATTTGATAGAATTGATGCAAAAAGTATATGATATTAAGCATTTATGTTTGTGAGATCTCAAAATCTGGTATTTATTCAAATAATATGAAGGACCTAAAGTACACCTCCAGTAACTTTCTATACAGTATCTAAAGTAGATACAGTCCTTGACTAGTTTTGTAGATCTCACATACAAGTAAAGTATTGCATTTGTATGTAGAGAATTTTGTCTGTATGATTTAAAGAAATTCAATGACATTTCTTTCCTTCTTTAGGAACTCTTTTTTAAGGATGTGATAGAGTATAATGGAATTACTTTATTTTTATTAATTTGAATTACACAGCTAATTCATAATAGATTACAAGACTCCAATCTGGTTTTCTAGCTTAATGCAGAATGCTATTTGTAACATTACATTACATGTTATCCTCAAAGCACTTCTATAAATTCATTTTAAATAAATAGTGAAATATTGTGAAGTAATTATATTAATTTAATTTTGCAACTTTAGTTCTTTTGATCCCATCATTTTGTATAGTGCAATCTAGTTGTACTATGAAAAGAATAAGGGTGGTTCTTTGCACAGAAAGCATTGTAGGCCTCTGCCCTGAGAAATGAGGAAATGAAAAAAGGACAATTAAAAATGGGTGTCATGTTATCATTTGGGATCTAAGATGTGTCTTTGATCTGAAAAGGTGACTTGAATCTTTATAATTCGACACACATATACGCCTACTGAATAAAATAAAACTACTGTCATATCCATTACCTATGTTAGAATATAGACTTGAGTTGATTAAGCAATCACGGCATCCTGTAAAATTCAAACTGACAAGATAGAATGAGGATGGTTTAAAAAAAAACTGATGAAAAACAGTCTTTTTATTCATTTAATTCTCATATAGTTTCTTTTCAAACAGAAGGCCAGCGGAGAAAATCAAATTATATTATAAATTTAAACTGCAATGCCATAGATATATATCAGAGTGTACAGTATTCTACTGTATTCAATGAGAACTTTTGCATAGATGTGCATAGAATGGAAATGCATGTAATGAGATCTCCATGTGCAGAATTAAGTCCCATTGTTTTCAGTAGTGTTTGCGCTTAATATTGAAGCCTTAATAGTATGGGGGTTGCATTTTTTAAAAAATACTTAGTTGAATTAATATATTTAAAGTGAACAATATTATTTTTTTACCCATCAGAACTGAAAATACAGTTGCTTGCTCGTACCTCACATGTGGAAGAACTGGAATATCTGAAAAAAGATTTTCAACTTAAATGGGATAAAAAAAAGACTGAACATGAAACTGAGTTGGAACAACTAAGACTTTATTTTGAACACAAATTAAAGTCTGTTGAAGAAAATTACAGAGAAGAATTAACAATGTTGCATCAGAGATTGCAAGAAGTAAAAGATTATTCCATGGAGGAGATGGAAAAATCACAAGAACAAGATACGGAACTTAGGTGAAGCTAATAATCTAATATTGCTGTCTTGCTATTGGTCCACCACATTAAGTCTTAAATCCTAGTTTAGGATGAATATAGTAATTATCTTAATTTCTTGTTAAAGAAAACTTTTTAGCTAGCCATGCTCACTACAAATAGGAAAAGGTACTATGATTTTAGTTTATACGATAACTGTTCAAGTGGCTGTTGAGCAGTTATTCCCCTATTTTACAGATATTGGAATTTTAGAATTTTACTGAGCATTGGTGTGAAATTAGCTGTATATTATTAACACTTGCGTCTTCTAACCATGATAAATGAACATGAATTAGGAAATCCATACAGCTTAACTTCATGCAAGTATTTTCTTATTTGATTCATCCTAGCTTATAATATTGATACATATGTGAGGATTTTAAAATTGTCTCAGACTATAATTCAGAAAGTTTAAATTATTCTTTTTTATTTATATGCTTTTCTTTAACATGCATAAGTGCTTAGTAAACAGTGTATTATCTGGAAATTATTCTGTTCTTAAAAGAATACTAGCTAAAGTTACTTTTCTGAATTATTCCATATATTTTTATAGCCCTTCTGTTACACTATTGGAAGAAATGACAGAAAGAGAGAGATTGGATTTGTTTGAACAGCTAACTCAGCAATTGGAGCACTGTAAGGTCAGTTGCCAAGCAATAAATAGTATTTGAAAGTTATTTACCGTAGTTCCTCCATACCACCTGCTTTCTATAGTGTAAAGATGCCAGGGTACGATTTGCTGAGAACATATCCTTACAGTGCAGCTTCCCACTTGCAGGCTGCCTACTACTGAAGTTGGAAAAGAGTGTTCTTGTTTCTTTTTAAATGGTTAGCTTGGATAGTCAGTTGAATTACAGATAGTATTTGACTGATAACCTTGATGGAGCTTGCCCATTACAGTCAGAAGTCATGACAAGTCATGGCACCTATATGATCACCTAACTTATCCTCCTCCCTAATCTTCCCAATGCAATCATTAAATATATGCATGGGAGGTGCTGGGAGGACTAGTACAGGACATGTGCCAGGACTACAGAGGTCTCCTCAACCCACTGAGGCATTCTGTGCTCTGCTTCCCACCCACCCCATAGAGCAAGGATGTCAAACTGGATTTCATCCAGGGCCGGATCAACATTGTAGTTCTTTGTGGGCCGGCTATGTGGGTGGGGGAAATGGGATGGATGCCTCCTGCAGCACTTTGCTGGCCAAAACTGAGCGTGAGGTCCTCCGCATGCATCATTTTACCACTTTAAAGTGCTCTAGAAACTTTTTTTTAAAAAAATTTAAATGTGTAAAAACAGAATTTTAATGTTTATGTTATTTTCATGTTCCTTTTTATTTCTTTTTTTAAAAGGTAATTTACTATATGAATTAATCACTTTAAATATTTTACTTGTTCTAAAATTATTATCATTGAACCTTTTCTCTTTGAATTATTTTATTCATTTCTGCATCTTGACTTTGTTTGCATTGATACTCCAGTTGTTAAAAGCAATGCTATAGTTAACACTTGTGCAGTTCTCATTTTCTTTATGAAGATTTAGCTTTCTCAACCTGTTCGTGATATTGTAAAATGTCATCTCCATATCGTAGTATAATATTGCACTTTAACCAAGAGTATAGATTATGGTAATGTTTAAAATAGTGCAAAATAGTTAAATTAGATAACAATTTAAATTTCCTAGTCTTAATAATACATTTCTCTTACATGTTCGTTCTAGGAAGAACTTTGTTCTTTACAACTGCGCTTGGATAAAAAACATTTACATGAGATTGAGTTATTAAGATCTACTCTCACACTCCAGTACCAAGAGAATATTATAAAGCTGAAATTGGAGCTCTCAGATAGATATACTTCTGAAATAGAACAACTGAAAAAGAAACATTGTTTACATCTTGAACAGCTCCATGCAAAAATTTCAGAAGAACACCTCAAAGGTAAAAGACTGTCTCATAAGCAAGCTGGAGATTTTAAATGCCCTGATTTGTAACAGATTTAAACGAAATACCTGTAAATAGGCACATTTTACATCAAATGTCAAAGATAAATAAATTATCCACTTAGACAATAGTCATATATTGTACAGGAAGATCTCACATTGACCGACTTGTTCAGCAACCAGTTGAAGTTATGATGATGCTGAAGAAATAATTTTACGACCAATGCTAACACTTATGAACTTTGTAGGGTCTCTTGCTCACATGATTATCACTATAATCATTTTGTGTTGTCCTATGTCTGACCTGTTTTTGGCCCCGCCCCCTTGCACACTCTTCGTAATTCCTTCCTCTTCAATATCTTCTCTGTGCAATTGGAGAAAAAGATAAAACATGATTTAAGAACACAACTAATGGCTTAAGTACAGAACTGGCAGAGAACAGTTCTTCCCCATCCTCTGCTATTCTAACCCTAATTCTATCCTAACATTGAGAAATATATACCATAATACAGTATATTCACCCTCTAAAGTTGCAAGATTTTTTGTTGCTAATGTAAATCTTTTAAACTAAAACGGCTGCATAACGCAGTGATTTTGTAAAAATATCTTAAAGTCTAACAACATCTACAAAGATTGGTAAACCTTATATCAGTAATGTAGTTATATAAATACATTGAAAACATTAAAATATTTTATCATGTAATTTGATAAACCTGCAACTAAATGGTTGAATTACCTGGTTATATTGTTTAGAGAAAAAATTTATGAAACCTTTTATAAAATTTACTGCAATTCTTAGTAACCAGCTGGATAGCTTGGACCAATTACTTACTCACCTCACACTGTTGTTGTTGGGGAAATGGCAGAAGGAAAAAGTATTAGATATGTTCACTGCCTTGAGTTATTTATAAAAATAATGAAGGGAGGATATTCCTGATTTATTGCTTAGATAATAAAAGCTGTTAACTCATCAATGTATGTTATAACTTGCAGAAGTTATAACTTTTCTAGATTCTCTTTCATTGGGACAGAACCAATATTCTCCAGCTACTTCATGACAATTGTCTCTTATCAGAGAATTAGATTTATGAATAATTTTAACTGCATCATAATAGAAGTGACAACATAATTTCTCAGAATTCACAAGACAAGATATCAACTACAGTCTTATCACAGGGACCCCCAACCGCCAGGCCTTTGGGAACCAGTCTATGGGTAAGCATGTGAAGCTTTATTTGCACATGCACAGAATTAAGTTGTATATGTGAAACCATTGCCACCAACCCCCACCACTGCCACTCCTATCGATCCATAGAGCCAGAAAGATTGAGGACTGCTGGTCTTTCGAACCCTCTTTTCTGTGCTTTAAAACATTTCATCATTTTCAGAGATTACTAAAATTCGTCTACAAAGTACTCAAGATGCTGCACGACAGATAGAAACAGAGGTGGCACAGCGACTCTTGTTACTAGAGAATGAATACAAGAATGACCTGGGTTGTCTTCAGCTTGAGATGCAATCCATTTCCAGTCAACAAGAAGAAATAGAAGAACTGAAGAGAAAAAATACTGAATTAAAAGAAATTGGCATAGTACAAGAAAAGAATGTGAAAGAAGAATTAGAACAGGTATATACTGAGCAGTGCAAAAATACTGCTTTTAGGAGATAATTTGTTTAGACATTTAAGTTATCTTTATTATTGAAAAATAGTACGGTAATCTATGCCTTTTTTTAAATACCAACAAGGTGTGTGTTTACTATGCAATCAAGGGTCAATGAAAATAAGTAATTTTTTAAAGATAACATAATCTCAAAGTTTAAAAGATGGCTTTATTAAAGATGAAACTAGCTCAAAGATATTAATTAACATAGCTTATAAATATTCAGATTGCTATTGGCAGTATAGAAAAAAGTGAACTGACTGTCGCAGACATTTTTCTAAAAGTCAGTGTCAAGGCCGGTGAATAAATGATTTTTTATCAGGGCAAGAAAGAGGAGTCTGAATATATACAGTCCTTAACTTCTGACTGCTTGCTTAGCGATTGTTTAAACTTATAATGGACAACACCACACCACCCCTGAAAGTACTTATGATTCAGTTCCAAAGTTACGATAACCTCTGAGTCATGTGACCACATTTTGGGTGCTTAGCAACTAGCCAGCATTTACAGTGATCTGTAGCACTCCATGATCACATGATCACAATTTATGACATTTTTCCAAAAACTGGCATTTACTTCCAGTTTCTGTGGAAAAAACCCACCCCATAATGAACAATAGGTTTGTTTTACAATTGTGGCATATGCTTGACTATCATTGCAAAAATTAGAAAATCTGGTCTGATCACATGATGATCTACTATAACTTACCACCGTAATTGGCAGGCTCAATTACAGTTGTAAGTCGACTTATGTGCAAAGGAATAAAACAAAAAGTAGAGAAAACCATTTCTGCCCTATGAAGATTTAATAAAAACGCTAATATTACATTTGCCTGCTGGACTTCCTGTGGGACTGCCTGCTCTTGTTGCAGTTGTAAGATATTGGACTGCCTCTGTGTACTGGGAGATTAAGCAAGTAGCTCCAATCCATAGCAAATGGTATAAAGAATGTGGGGCTTTTGCAACCACTTGGTGTTTCCTGCAACTGTTGAATGTGCCAAAGCAGAAGCAGATTGGGGAAATGCTATTGTGAAGATTATAGTGGATAGATTGACAGATGAGGTCAGACAGGAATCCCCATGGACAATGATGTTTGCGGATGACATTGTGATCTGTAGTGA
>JAEANM010016001.1:0-13427 GCA_017656035.1 Myanophis thanlyinensis
TTTACCATCTGAGTTAATAATTTACTTCAGAGCACAAAATGCTTAGCTTTTCGTTGGGCTGGTTCCTGCTAGTAACTGGTTCGGCGGGCCAGATTAAAAAGCCCAACGGGCCGGATGTGGCCCGTGGGCCGTAATTTGCCCATGTCTGGTCTAAGCAATTACAGGTAGTCCTGGACTTACAACAGTTCATTTAGTGACTATCCAAAGTTACAATGGCACTGAAACCTACACCAGGGCTGTTAAACTTGCAGCGTGCGGGCTGGATGCATCACACATTGAGTTGATCATGCCCATCCCTGTTTTAATGAAGGGGGGAAAGTCACGATAAGTCACGTGACGACAATGTGACACCATGAGTTTGACAACCCTGACCTACACTATTTCAGATAAGTGACTGTCTAGTCTCTTCAGGATTTCTGAAGGCAAGCTGTTCCACTGGTTAATTGTCCTTTAGGTAGACCATATAGATACCAATCCAATACTTTGGACAATTGTCCTCTGTCCTCATTGATTGATTGAATTTTGCATTGATTAGGAAAATGACAACTTTTAAAAACCTGTAAAGCAGGTGAGATACAGACATAAAACTCTATATTGACAGGTTTGACACTTTCTCATCTGAGACTTTCTCATAATTTTAATACCATTTTAAAACTGCAGTAAAGCTTTTCAACAGCTTTTTGACAACGATGAATAAGAGAACACATGGCTTGGATGAAAGAAAATAAATTCCTTACCATTCCTTACCATGACTACAAGACATGCACAATTGGCGCTGGCTGTTTAAGAAAAAGTCTGAGGTACGTTGATTGGGAGCGAATGTGAAAATGTATTTGATCTTTACAGCTCAACTTTATTACTGTTTGCTTGGAACTTTCAGTTCTTTTTTTGAGATTGGGGAAATAGAATTAATGAGCAAAATGATTGCCTTACATCTTGTAGAGATTCACAACATCCAAAGAACCCTTTGAATGTCTCCCTTAAGTAGCATGTATTTAAATTCATTCTGGGGAGGTTTCTGCCCCTTCACACTCTTTCCCTAATGAAGAAACGGGGGTCCAAACATTTCATCCTGTGCCGTTGCAACATTCACCCCTTCAGCCCCCATGCAAAGAAGAACCAGGAAGCCCAATCCACAATGCAAAAGAGACCCTCCGTAAGATCATAAATGCTTCACTTTTTTAAAGGGTATACTCAAAATTGGAAAGATGTACTATATCTCAAGAAGATTTCAAGCCGGTTTATATTCAGGATTTAATACCCACCTTGACTGAAATGGAACTCCATCTCAAAAAATGGTTTCATGTCTGTGCGCATCCACGCACACCCTTACAAATATAAAACAGGGTGTCAAGTGAATTAAAGACATTTCATAGCTGAAGTGCAGAGCCTACCCAAGGACCTCATTGACCCCAATAGCCACAAATCCAGGATTAGGTTAGGAGGGTTTAAAAGCCTAGTACAGTATTAGTGAGGTGCATGTAAAAGTTCATTGACTGTGATTGTTAGGTGCTAGCTCCGAGACTGTGAGTAAACACGGAAACACATAGAAATACACATTACCTGTTTTCAGTCGCCACAGCAACATGTTTCTTGCCACTGTGGAGGGAGGGGAATAGTATGAATAAATTTAATGGACAAGCCCCCAGTGAGGGAGGAGGGTGTTAATTGAAAATAGGCAGAAGGCATTTCCGGCTTGCTTGATTACAGACCAGTAGAAAAGTCACTTGACTATTAAGGGAAGTAACTTGATCACAACATTTGACACTTCAGTTCTTGCCGAGATATGATGTACCTCTTTCTGTGCATTCGAGTCATGGCCCTATATCTCCCCTTGCAATCCATCCATCCATCCATTGATCCATCCAGCCATCCAGGAAATCAGCTTGCCTAGAAATCACTTTGCTCAGATGTCCTCCCTGATTTCTAGATTTCTAGCCTGGAGAATTAAGTCTTGTTTTCACTAAGAAAAGATAAGACGATCAATCAATTCATACATTTAGCAAGTTAGCTTGTCTAGATGTCCTCTTTGACATCTAGGTTTATAACATGGAGAGTTTTAAGTCCTGTATTTAATACAAAAAGGCAATTAGACCTGACAGTCCCTATCCTCCAGCCTTGAGTGAGGATACTGGAGAACAATTATATATTATTTCAGTGCGCCCACCTCCAAAGAACTGATGGATATTCTCTAGCCAGAACTCAAGATGTCTTGAAATAGAGTTACAGATACAATCCTGTGTCTCTTGGCTGAATCAGAATGAAAGGCCCTTGTGTTTTACACAGCTTCCTTCCCAGAAGAGATACATGAGACTGGAATCCCAATAAATGATTATGTTGGAAATTACATAAGATTGGAAAATGCACCTGATGAGCAAAGAGCAAGAATAGATTTAGGAGATGGCTCTTCAAACTTTGCCGAAAGAAATATTTCTTTCCCCTGGCCAATATCTAGCTCCCTCTCTCTCTCCTTCCCTCCCTCCAGCCCTCGTCAAATTTTGAGACCACCCATCTCACTCACAGAGCAGCTCTGGGCACTGTATAATTAAAAGCACAAAAATAATATAAATAGCATTTTTTTTTTACTTTAACAACTTTGTGTTTATGAGACAAGAGGACTTCATTTTCCTCTTTCTTGTTATTCTCCCTTCAAGATACAAATTAGGCAGAAATGATAGCTTCCCAAGGAAAAAAATAGCTCAATTAATTATGGTATTTTTCTTTAACGTGACTTATTTGGGACGAGTATAAAATCATTGCAGTACGAATGACTAATACCTTTTCCGAGAGAACATTTTTTTAAAAGAAAAAAAAAACCTTGAACTTCCTGAGATACATATGTATCATCCAAATACAATCCAGCTTTTTTCCCCTTCAGTTCAATCATTCCATTTATATGCAAATATATTTTAATTGAGGAATCGTATGAACGTCGTTAACTGATAAATGACTGCAATTTCTATAATCTGGAGACAGATGCAGTAAGAATATCTCAGCGATCCATACAGAGCTATATTTCCCCCTAGCAGATGTGTGAGGAATGAACTAACCATCAAGCATCAACGCTGATCTTTCAATTAATAAAATGTTGGAACACAAAGAGCACAAGGGCACTTTCATCCCTACTTGTTGATCATGTGTGCTTCTGTTCTTGTAAAAGAGAAGTATCTATTATTAGTCCCTTCCCTTAGCATATGGTTTATTCTCTGCTCTATCTCTCAATTAGACCCTTAGTTTCAGCACCTGTGTTTTTGGATGATAGAATCAAAGAATTCATTTCTTTTTTTAAGTTTCACAAACTCTAGGCCAGTTTTTTCCTAACCTTGGCAGTTTGAAGATGTGTGGACTTCAACTTTTGGAGTAATGGAATAACAGAGTTGGAAGGGACCTTGGAGATCCTCCAGTCCAACCCCCTGATCGGGGATAGAAACACTACACTATTTCAGACAAATGGTTGTCCAATCTCTTCTTAAAAACTTCCAGTGTTGGAGCACCCACAGTGTCTAGAGGCAAGTCGTTCCACTGGTCAATTGTTCTAACTGCCAGGAAATTTCTTCTTTAGTTCTAGGTTGCTTCTCTCCTTGATTAGTTTCCATCCGTTGCTTCTTGTCCTGCCTTTGGGTTTTTTGTAAAATAGGTTGACCCCCTCCTTTTTGTGGCAGCCCCTCAAATATTGGAATACTGCCATCATATCATCCCTAGTCCTTCTTTTCACTAGACTAGACATGCTCAATTCCTGGATCTGTTCTTCATTAGGGACTGTTCTCCAGTCCCCTAATCATCTCTTTCCCAGAATTCCCCACCCTGCAAGGAAGGCATACAGGTATTCTCAAATGTGCTTTTTCCCCTCCAAAAAAGGCAACTGGACTTTCTTTGTTTTGCCTTGAAGACCTTTTGCTTCTCCTCCAAGAGGCTTCTTCAATCAACTGAAGGACTGAAGATGCTTCTTGGATGAGAAATGAAATGTCTTCCAGGCAAAACAAAGAAAGTCCAGTTGCCTTTTGGGAGAAAAATAAAAGCAGCACCTTTGGGTCAACCATAACCTGGATGACTGAGGGCATAGAGGTATCATTTCTGAACGGGAAATAGTTGAGTCGCCAGGTTTCCTGTAATGCTTCGCCTTTGATTTCAACAAATCTTGCTAAAGAAGGCTCTATTTAAAGGACGCTGGGTAAAAAACACCGGGCAGAGGTCCAAGGTCCATGCTGGAAATGGATTTTCTTCAGTAAAGTGAAACAATTAAGCAGATCAGCAAATGGAGCAGATTGCCAATTGCAACTGACTATTTCGCTGTGCTCTTCTACCAGTTTGCAGCGGGCACAAAGGACTACATAAATCTTACCTATTTTATATTTTATTGAAACACTTATATCAAAAGAATTACCAACAGGGGCATTGTGAAAGAGAGAAATGAGATAGAACGATATGAAAGAATGAAATAAGATAAGTTTCCTTGTAGCAGAAAAGAAGCCAATTCAAAGGAAATGGAAAGGACAAATCTCAACAAGCGCGGCTTCGTTTTAAACGAGTTAATACTTTGGATGTCAGCTATTATGATTCAAATAATTCTTCTGACCACCCCCAAAAGCTATACTGTAGGATGTAATGGCAGATGGAGAAGAACCATGCTACCGATTACTTTCTGTTTTTGCACCAAAAAATCGAATGCAATTCTGGAGTACATGCCTCAGGCCAATTCCCACGTGCCTGTTTATCATCCGATGATTTAAATATCAAGAAACAACTTGTGCGAGCAGGCTTACCAAGATCACACCAGGCCAAACGTCTGCAGAAGCAACATCATTCAAAGGAATTGGCTCTGACATGAAACAGGGAGAGACTTTTGATGATGTGCAATTAAAACAAAAAAAAAAGGTATGTGCAAGGGTGAACTTCCATGTCCTTTGGGGTGCAGTATCTAACTGTTGAGTGTGCTGATAATCTCTTTCCTGTTTTACTCTACACTGACTGCCCCAAAGTTTTTCTTTCCCCAAAAAGGCAACTGGACTTTGGTTTTCCTAGTTCAGTTGCCTTTTGAGAAAGCACATTTGGGACAACAATGACTGACAATCTCCATAGGCATCCACATTGACTGGTTGGCCCACTCTGCTTACACAGGGGTGGGCAATTACGGCTCCTTCATGACTCATGGACTTCAACTCCCAGAATTCCTGAGCAAGCCAAGACAAAGTGGCTGCGGAAACTCACTTTCAATGTCCTGCAGAATCTGTCATTTGGCTCAGTCAACCTCCCTTACAGGAGCATGTCCTGGATTGCATGGCCTACCATCTCTGGAAGGATGGTGAGAGGATAACCACCAGGCCAGAGAGGAGGACCTAACCCCCCCCCCCTCTGGCAGCCTCAGCTAGAGGGAGATGATGAGAAACAGATGTCCATGGGGACAGGTCTTCTGAAATCAATTAAGGAGATGTTCTCCACCAGGGTGAAAAGACTGTGCAGATTTACCTGCAGGACAAAGGGTGCTGGCTGGGAGAGGAATACTTTTTAGTGCAAAAACTAGCGTGAGAAATGGCCAGGACAAAATGCAATGCAGAACTTTGCATCTTTAACTTCAATAAGCAGTAAAGAGTTTAGGTTGTGCAGAGGAAAAGAAAGGGGGATACTGTATAAAACTATTTTATAATTCTGATTCCCACCCCCCCATAATTTCAGTGGTACACACCTATTTATGTGTGCATTGCCTCAAACAATGGCTTCTCAGAAAGCAATGAAGGCCACAAAGTGAACACACGGACTACAGTTTGCATAAATCCACAAGGCTTTAGTTGCAACTGAGAATAAATCTCTCGGCTTAAACCGAGTATTAACCAAAGTATTTTCTGCCTGTCTGGATTTCTCTTGCATTCACATTTGTCAGTTCACAGTGTGCAATAAAAAGACGCAACAGATTTTCCATTCCAAATCAAAGAGAACAATAAATTAAGGGACTTAAGGTAAAAAGGCAAATACGATAATCTGTTTTGAGATTCTTTATTTCAGAGAAAATCACGCTGCTATATACAAGAAAAATAACTTTCAAAGCAACTGCAATACACAAAAAGCAAAAATGTTGTCTAAAAGTTACACCATGCTGTCAACAACTCAGTGTATAAATTATCTTATATATATTTCTTTCAGGCCAACTTGCCTTTTGCTTCTGAACTTCTGAACTATCTGCTTCCAACGCTGTTACTCACAGTGACCTGATGTAATAAATCCTGCCTCTTCAATACGCCCAAAATACAAGGGAAAAAAATGTGAATTAACCCAGAATACAGGGAGTCCCCGACTTACAACGGCTCATTTAGTGACCATGCGAAGTTACAACGGCACTGAAAAAAGTGACTTATGACCATTTTTCACACTTACGACCGTTGAAGCGTCCCCATGGTCACGTGATCAAAATTCAGACTTTTGGCAATTGACTCATATTTATGACGGTTGCAGTGATCCCCTTTTGCGATTTTTCTGACGAGCAAAGTCAATAGGGAAGCCAGATTCACTTAACAACCGGGGGTTACTAACTTAACAATTGCAATGATTGGCTTCACAGCCGTGGCAAGAAAGTGTGTGAAATGAGCCAAAACTCACTTAACAAATGTCTTCCTTAGCAACATAAATGTTTGGGTTCAATTGTGGTCGTAAGTTGAGGACTATCTGTATCAAGGGTGTTTATCAGAGGTGTCAAACTCGTGTTGTCACATTGAAGTATTGTGATTCCACCCCCTTCCTTCAATAAAAATGGGGTGGGCGTGGCCAGCACGTGACGCATCTGGCCCACAGCTCACGAGTTCGACACCCCTGGTCCCTATCAATATGTGACCTAAGTGCACTCTGCCAACTAAGAGATCTAGAGGGTTGATCCACGTCCTAGATACAATACATTTCTCTTCCAACTTCTGAATTCCAATATTCTTTAATCTATAGCAATAGAGATTTAATATATATATATATACCCACTTCCCCATTCAATATACATGTTAAAAGCCAGAAATTTTAACAGCCAAGCCACATGTCTCTTAAACGACTCAGGATCTACGAATTGGCCAACCAAAATCAAGACACTTTACAACTGAGAGAACTTACAAACTGGATGAAAGAAACCATAATAACAAAGGCAAGCACTTAGAAGTGTTTCTCAACCTTGGCGACTTTAAGATGTTTGGATTTCAACTCCCAGAATTCCCCAGCCAGCAAAGCTGGGAGTTGAAGTCCAAACATCTTAAAGTCACCAAGATTGAGAAACACTGCTTTAAAGGGATGAAATCCAGTTTCGTGCACACTGAAAGCAGTCACTAATGTGTTTTTTTATTTCAAACAAAACAAAACTGTTACTGTTCCTTGCGGAGTCACCAAAAATTCAGAACAGTCCAGATCTCAGACATATTTCTTGTTCTCTAACATGACTCTGGTATGATCGAAACTCATAACAGAATGAAATCACACTTGCATTCTTCTCCCATTGAAGTTCTGTTTCCATCCAAGTATTCAGTCTTAGCTAAATTATTTACTCCATGTGCTAAACCACATAGCTTTCCACATGGATCATCAGGGCAGAAAGTCAATACAACAGATGATGAAACATGCACAATGATGTCGTCACACAAAAATAACATGCATACTTGTGTCAGAAACTAGGACACAAGCATTTAAGGACAACATTTGTTTGATGAAATCGTTGGATTTATGCTGTCATTTTATCATCTTCCCCATGCTATTCACTGACCATCCTTATGGAAGAAGGAATGACTCAAGGACAAAATTAGAGAGTGCTGATTGAAAAATACTATGCCAGGTATTTCATTTCTCCATGAATGAGAATGAGAATAGCACTTTTAAATGTTATTATAATAAAATCATCTCAAAACACTACTAGAAGATAGCAATATTCTATAGTTGCTTCACTAACAGTTAAACTTAATTTAGTCCCCCTTGGGCAGGGGTGAGCAATTGTGGCTCTTTTATGATTTCAAATCCCAGAATCCCTGGGCAAGGCAACCTAAATAAAATGGAGGAAATATTTTGAAGTGTAAGAGTTCCTTACACTTATACCTCACAATGTTTTCTCCATTTTAATAGGTTGCCTTGCCCAAGGATTCTAGGATTTGAAGTCCACAGTCATAAAAGAGCCATAGTTACTCACCCCTGGCTTAACCCTTACAATTACACCTCAAAACATTTCCTCCATTTTATTTGGGTTGCCTTGCCCAGGGATTCTGGGATTTGAAGTCCACAAGTCATAAAAGAGCCACAATTGCCCACCCCTGCCCTTGGGGAATTACACAAGTGTGTAATTTCTGGGGAAAGTGTGTGGAGAAGACAACTTCAAAGTATCCCTTCAATAGAAATTAGAACTGTGAAAGTAATTTCCAAGGTTTTCATGTGCTGCCCTATCTTTCTGTTGGTCTTCAAAACAGCTGTTTCACATCTTCTGTTCTCATAATTGGAGTGCTGTTTGAATAACAATAACTCTCTCTACAGTTATTGTTCCCTTGCAGAGAGCTACGGGAGTCTAAACATCTGATGTGTGACAAAATACTAAAAATCTTAGTCTACATTTAGAAGAGTACACATATTTTTATATTACAGGATTCTAGGGGAGGAAATCCATTTAGCAATTTATGAACCAAAAACTAGAAACAAAGACACATGGAATGAACTCATTTTTTTAATTAAATACCCTTCTCACTTCCAGACTAGTTTTTAGAAAGAGCAAAGAAAGAGGATGTTTCTCTGTCATTTTCTCTTCCATCATGTAGTAATACTTACAAATCAGTTATAAACCTTGGAAAACACACGTTGTAATAAACAAAAACCACATTGTGCTACTAGCTATGGACAAAATGGAAGTGGAAATGGCAAATGGACATAACATTTTGAGTATATATGAATAGGACTGCAAAATCTCCATATCCTAACCAGGGGTGTTATTTTTAAATGCTATTTTTAAAAAGCAAGCATGCGTTAGTCTTTCCTTTCATGACTGCCATGAAAAGGGTAGGAAAAGAGGTAGAAACTGATTGTGTAAATTTTGAATTACCAACACTCCTGAACTGTCAAAATGCTGCATGGAAACACAAAGGTCACAATGCGGAAAGAAAATAAACTACAGACCAGCAATATAAGCAGTCCTCATCTCTGAGATACAAGTTAGGAAAATACTGAAACTGCTATATAGGTAGTCCTTTACTTATGACTTTAATTGAGCCAGGAATTATGATTGTAAATCATGTTGGTTGTTAAGCAAGTTATCCTGACCAATAATCTGAACTGATTATTTTTGTGGTAAATATTTTGCAATATTCTGAAAAGCAAAGTCAATGGGGAAGCCAGATTCACCTTAACCACCGTCTTACTGCTGCGATCACTAAACAACTGTGGCAAGAGAGGTTGTAAAATGGGGCAAAACTCTCTTAACAACTGTCTTGCTTAACAATGGAAAAATTTTGGGCTTGATTATGGTCGTAAGATGAGGACTGTCCTTACAACAGTAGCCAGTTCATGCTGCATTTACCGATGGCTATTATTTGTAATGCATTAATGGTATCGAACCTCAGCTAAACTATTTTAGGAAGGAAAGCAAACAATGTGAGTAGTTCTTTTTGTGCTATTGCCATATTATTCTATGTAAATCCTTGAACAGCCCAACTCAGAAACAGCCCTCTGCCTGCTTTTCTATATACAGCATTTTCCATTTTCACCATCTCAAAATATAAGAATTGTGACTTCACATCTTTCTTTGGGAGAGAACAATAGAGTTAGTAACACACTGTCAACTAATGTCACTTGAAAAAAATAATAATAATCCCTTGCTGAAAAACAGATTAAGGCTTTTGCTAGCTGAAATCACTTATGGCTGGATTTACACAGAACTTTAAGTCATGGTTCATTTTAGTGATGATTTATTGAACAAGTCATGGTATTCTGACTCACTCAAAAATCCTTAACCATTGTGTACATAAATCACAGTGTTTGGTTTTATGTATTACACCTAGCCAAAATAGAATCTATTTTGATTCCCAAAGCCCATATGACCAGAGTTCAAGATTCCTTGAATTCACTTATTTACTATTAATTTGAGAATGTGTGTATATGGTTTCCTTGGAAATCTCACGGTACAATATTCACAGCTTATTTTTATAGGTAAGAACGCAGTTGCAAAAGACTTCTTAGTCACAGAATAATAGACAGGAAGAGAACATTTAGGCCATTGTGCATAACACCCTGCTCAGCACAATGAAAACATCCTCAACAAATATCTGTTTAACCTATGTTTGTACATACTCAGTGAAGGAGACCCTACTACTTTCTCTTATTATCTGGGTCTGTTGTCAAATGCTTTTAATGTTAGATTCACCCCACACACACCCCAATATTCCATTGGAATTGTTTTCCTATTATTTAAATCTGCTATTGTGTGTCATGTCCAACATTTTGGAACTGACTTTTTGGGATCAATGGTGATTTCTGAGCTTGCTTTTCTTCCTGCAGACATTTCAGGCTAAATAACATCATTAATGCACGAAGGAGTGACGTCTTAATGCTATTTAAATATGGTGGCTTGTGATACCAGCCTCCATTGGGGTATTGGGGTAACTGCTTTTTGAATTAAGTGTGCTTTCTTCCTTGATTGCACCTATACAGGTTCTAGTTCTTGCTTTTCTAAGTATTGATTAATGTGTTGTGTGAATGATTTTAACGTAAAGTACATAACCTATGAAAAGAATGGCACTACTAAGAATAGGTGTCCCCAATCCCCGGCACCAGTCTGCAGTATGCCAGAAACCATGCCACGCAAACAAGCAAAAGCCCATCCCTGGGATGCAGGCAGCACGCAAAAACATGTTCCCTCTGGTCCATGAAAAAAACTTTCTCCACAGAACCGGTCCCTGGTGCCCAAAAGGTTTGAGGCCACTGCTCTACTACACATTAAAAACATCTCAGAAATTACTCCCAGATTAATATAACTTGTTGGCATTATGGCAGCCCCTGTCAGGGGTGTCAAACTCAAGGCCCAGGAGCCAGATCCAGCCCACAAGGTACTTAGATCTGGCCCATGGGGCCACCCTGAAAACAGTAAAGGACCAGCCTATGGTGCTTCTGCAAGCGAAAATAGGTTCCCGGGCTCCGTTTTCGATTGCCACGGCCTTCTGCAACCCTCTGCCAGTGAAAATGGAGCTCCCGAGCACAGTTTTCACTGGCAGAGGGTTACAGGAGGCCATGGCAGCTGAAAACGGAGTTCAGGTGCCTATTTTTACTGGCCGAGTGCTTGGGCCACCACAAGTGCCCCTGACAGGAATGATGTCAAGCTGGCCTTGCCCTCCCTGGCCACACCCACCCTGGCCTCCTGAGGTCAAACACAACCCTGATGCGGCCCTCAATGAAATTGAGTTTGACACCCCTGCCCTAAGTCAACGGTATCTATCCAAAGCATCCACAGCAAACATGAAGCCAAAGACAAAGCATGTCAAGTTACAATATACCATGCACGGACCATGCAGATTGCTATATAGGACAAATTGGCAGTACATAATCATGAAAATCAATTGGCAGTCCGAAGACATGAGGAAAATTATTTAATTTCACTACACACTGACAAGTACAGGTAGTCCTCGACTTACAACAGTTCATTTAGTGATCATTCAAAGTTAGAACGACACTGAAAAAAGTGACTTATGACCATTTCTCATGCTTATGATGTTGCAGCATCCCCATGATCATGTGATCAAAATTCAGATGCTTGGTAACTGACTCATATTTATGATAGTTGGGAGTGTCCCAAGGTGATGTGATCACCTTTTGCAAACTTCTGGCAAGTAAAGTCAAAAGGGAAACCAGATTCACTTACAATGTTACTAACTTAACAACGGCAGTGCTTCGCTTAACAACTGTGGCAAGAAAGATATAAAATGGGAGCAAAACTCATTTAACAACATTTTCGCTTAGCAACAGAAATTTTGGGTCATACATCAAGGACTACCTGTACAAACACAATTTCAATTGGTAAATTATAAATGTTTTAAGCCAGGCGAGATCAATGTATGACATAGAAACAGATAACAAACTTCAGTGCCCCATGTACCAATGATTTAACCCAGCCTGGTAATGAAATATCTGCAAGAACCAAATGGAAGCTCAGAGAGCACCAAGAGCCCAAAAATTCAACACTCAGCTACATATATTCTCTACCAGAAAACAGGTCTCAACCTGCTTTTCTGTAAAGTCCTTTTAGGTACTTGAATAGTGCTATTATATCCTCCCTTAATCTTCTTTTCTCAAGGCTAAACATACCCAATGTCTCTTCACAGGTTCCTCTTTATACCAGTTTAGGTTTTCTAAATTTGTTTTGAACTGTAATGCTCAGAACTGGATACAACAGCTGAGATGGAATCTGAATAAGGCATAATAACCAAAAGCCAACTATTGCTTCCTTTGAAATGAATTTCTACTAATGAAGGCTATAACTGCATTTATCCCTTTTGCAGCCACCTACTCTGGTGACTTGTATTTCCTTCCTTCCTTTCCTTCCTTTCTCTTTTTCTCGTTCTCTTTCTCTCTTTTCCTTTCCCTTTATCCATTATCAGGATATGTGATAGCACACAGAATGTTCCAACCTAGTATTCCCTATAGATGCTACAGATATATCAGTATAAGGACATTTTCTGGGCTGCAGCCAAGTAGATTCAAGTCTGGCAAATCTGATTAGCCTCGGCTGTTTTCTTCCAAACTCACCAATTTATCATGAGGTACAATTTGTACTGTGCAGTATGATAAATATCACAAATCCTGAAGACGTCTCTGACTCATTATTTAAATCATTTTAGTATGCATTATTAAAGCAATCATTAGACTCATGTAAGATTAATGGGAATAGATTCCTGGGGATATTTTCACTTACCCAACCCCCACCCAGCTCAGCCCAGCCTAAACTACTAAATCTATTTCCTCACTAATTTACTGAAATCTAATGACGTCTCTCACCTTTTTCTCTATCTTCATCATTTTGCAGCATTTTTTCCAGACCTTCTTCCCATGGAGCTGATTCTCCATTTGGCATGGTTTTATTCTGTTGCTGAGCCAATTTTTGCCTGACGGAGTTGATTTCCCGTCTCAAGAGTCGAACACGACGAGTTCGGGCACCGCTTGACCTCATAGTGCTCACTATGTCCAGTTTTTCCAGTAGTTCCTTCAGTTGTACTTCCAAAGAAAGATGAGCTCGATTCTCAGCAACAAGAATATTATCAACTGCAATCAGAAATATTGGATGTGTAATATCAATTGAGAAAGATCTCTGCATCTCAAGCCAGATCTATGCACCATTTTTACCTAGCTGAACATTATACTACAGGAGTGGGGAACCTTGGCTCTTTCATGACTCATGGACTTCAACTCCCAGAATTCCTGAGCCAGCCATGAGTCATGAAAGA
>JAEANM010016002.1:0-13427 GCA_017656035.1 Myanophis thanlyinensis
ATTCCTGAGCCAGCCACGCTGGCTCAGGAATTCTGGGAGTTGAAGTCCACGAGTCATGAAGGAGCCGTAATTGCCCACCCCTGTTCTAGGCTATTCTTCTCAGATGCGTTTGCATCTGGCAAAATGTAAGTCTCTCTATTCTAATGTCTTCCTTTTAACATATCTGTAGCACTTAATGTCTATACTGAATTTCTCATTTTCAGTGCCACTGGATGATCTTGGATCCTATGGTGTGAGAGAAAGAAATACAGTACACTTTGTTCACAGTGACCTAATTTTATGCACTTCTATTATGATTTTGTCCTTTGCTTTGTCTTTTTTCTAAGGTAAGTGTTTTAAGTATGGAAACCTTTTCTTGTAAAATTTTTGTCCAGCCCTTGATCCTTTGTGTTACTTTTCCTACGGATACAATACTCCTTTTGAAAAGCTTAGTAATTAGAAATCCAGATGAGATGAATTTACAGATTTCTATAAAGGCATTATTGTAATTAGCACTTTAGAGCTTTTTATATTCTTGTTGACAGTTTCACAGAGCTCTAAAAGATTAGTGAGATGGGACAAACCAAGTTGCGGAAGCCTTTTTGAAAGAGTTGCCATTGCATATGCTTGATAATTGGCCTATGGTTTCCTGATCCTTTTACTAAAATTAAATTTTACATTTGCACTGGCCAACTTCTCATCCATTAATACCAAGTTTGACTTTAGAATTATATTTTTTTTTCATTTATTTCATTTTAATTATCAAATTTTGAAGCCACCCTACAGAAGGACTCTGGTTGGTGAATTTCCTGACAGTGAAAACAATCAACCAGTAGAACAGCTTGCCTTCAGAAGTTGTGGGTGCTCCATCATTGGAGGCTTTCAAAAAGAGACTGGACAGTCATTTTGTTTGAAATGATATAGGGTCTCCTACTTGAGCAGAAGCTGGAACTAGAAGATTCAGATTCAGATTTTATTTATCACATACATAATCATACATAGTACAATATGTAATGAAATGCTTTATAACCGCTCATGTTCTCCAAGCTCCAAGCTCCCTTCCAACTCTGGTATTCTGTTAAAATATTAAAACATAAAAACAGTATATAAAATTTAGATAAGAGACAAGGAAGATTAAAAATCAAAGTTAAAAGTTAAAAAGTGCAGGCAGAGCTTTCAGGACTCCAACACACACCATGTGCGCTCCTCTATGAGCCCCAAGCAAGGCCACAGAGCTATGTTTTCATACCTTTCTGGAAGGCCAGGAGAGAGGAAGCCTGCCTCACCACTGAGAAGAAAATGTTCCACAGGACAAAGGCAATGGCAGAGAAGGTTCTCTTTCTGGACTCTGCCAGTCAGAATTCTTCCACTGACAGAGTTCACAGCATACCTTCTATGCCTGACTAGGTAAGGTGAGCCAGCGTAATAGGATGAAGACAGTTCCGTAGGTAGCCTAGCCCTATGCCATATAGGGCTTTAAAGGTCATAACTGACATCTTGAATTAGATCAAAAAGCAAACTGGCATCCAATGCAGATTATGCAGCAAAGATGTTACATGTACCATTCTTTCAAGACCCAGGATTGCTTGCCATTCTGTACCAGCTGGACCTTCCCATTGAACTTTTTGATGGTAGCCCCATATAAAGCATATTTTTTTAAAAAATTGGTAATTTACCATTTTACATTTTTATCAAATTCCTAAATGGATGCAATATAGTTTTAGTAATATGTACATTTTTGCTATCTAAGTAAACTATAATTTGCATCAGTTCCTCAGACTTGCTTTCTGAAATGTCACTTCAAGCACAGATATCCTAGCTCTATATTTTCTAAAATAAAGAAAGGTGAACAAAGATGTCATTCTGAATCCTTCTCCCCATTTCTGCAATTTTGGTGGCAATTTCATTGATTATACACCAACATATCAGAATTTTTTCCCCTTTTTTCAGAAGACTATTAATTGGAAATTATTTCTACAATTACATAGTGTTTGGAAACAGAAAGATTGTACACTTTAAAAATGGAAATGTACAGTTTTGCTGAAAAAAAGGCATGTGTTAATTAAATTTATATTAATTCTTTATATATATTATCTAGGATCTGAATTTCACACTCATCCTGGATTTTGAAATTCTGAATTTTGGTATTTAAGGAATAAGAAATGCCAAGTAATTTACAGTACTTGGAAAAATGTTTAGGCCACCATTAGAATTGTTGTTGTAGAAATGTTATGATGACCATATATAATTATGTTTCAGTCTCCTTATTAGAATACAACCAGAAAACATAAGAAATTTGCATGCATTATTCAAAAACAGTGAAAAGAAAAAAAAACAGATTCTGTAGGGTAAAGTAGCAAGAATTTAGTGTGACCTTCCCTTACACTTGAGTAGCAGCAGACACCTGGCTCCCATTAACCTAAATGGAATGGAATTGTAGGTACTGTCATTGTTAACATCAGTAGATGTTCTACTATTTCACGATATTGTGATGTATCATGATGTTGTATGAATGAAATTCTTTGGAAACTTGCTAATAAGACCAATTTTCAATCACATCATTCCAGTCAAAATGCCAAAGGTCATAGAATGTGACAGACATAAAATCATACTTTTGCATTAGAAAGACTATTCTCAAAGGGAAATTTGTTTTGTGTGTGAAGGAAGTAAACAAAATCTAATACAGAATAGACAAACAAACAATCAGGATATTCTATGCTATATTAGATTTTGTTTACTTACTTCACAAATAAAACAAATGTTGTAGGATATTATTTCTTCAGAATCTATTGTGACTTATGAAAGCTCCCAAATTGTGCAGATGTCAATACAGATACTAGAAAAGTTATAGCATCCAACATTTGTTATCCATGTGCAATAAGTAAACAAGATTCAAATTAGGACTCATGCCCAAATAAGTTTTCAGCCTTTCCTCATGTCTAGAAGCCTATACCCATGGATGGTGAGCACAGCCCTCTTCTCAAATATTGCTGGAGCAGAGAAGAACCTTCCCCAAATAATGTAGCCTACATTACAAGGCCTCACTGTCACTCTTTCCCCCCTCCCCCACTTCACAGGAGGCTCAATGTCCTTCCCAGGTTAGTAGCACAATGCAATTGGGAATGGTCATCCCAGGATTCCTTGAGCAATTAATTGCTTTGAAGCTGGAATTTTGACCTGGATTCTAATTGGGGAAGAACTGTGCCTGATCCCTGATATCAGTTTATGGCTACCATTATTTGTGCTGTACGCAATTCAACAACTATTGAGAGTATGTTTATCCAGAAATTTCAAATTTACATTTCTCTGAAAATCTGGAAGTCAAAGGAGACTAAAGAGAGCAGAATTTATAGTTACAATTTTCCATCTATGTCTCTTCCTGTTTGCCTAATGATGAGCAAACAGCAATAAAGTTTTCACTCATCAGTTCAATGATTTAGTCTGATCTTACTGAACTGCCCTCCTCAGCAGGTTGGACAAACGCACCTTTTCTATTCTGCCTGTTCAGAATTTCATATCCCCGAACCTCACATACATCTGGGAAGATGGAATTCACCAGTAAACAAGATCCTGGGAAGCACACATTGCCACAGCTTTGTAGAACACAGCTCTGAATGACTTCTTTGACTAGCAACATGTTTGGCAACTTTGCTTTAGTAGCCCGTACTGATTTATGATCATTTGATTTTAATAGGCAGGATGACTTGTGTAGAATAACATGAATGTTCTTTTCATGCTGATTCTAATATATTAGGGAAGCAAAACAAAATACAATTTATCCTAATTGGAGGCAAATTATTAGGTTTGTAGGTAGGTTCTTGGTCTAATTTTTATTTTGTCTTTTGAGATCTCGCATCAAAATTTTATCCTTAATGTGTGCTAGTGTGTACACAGAAAAGGTAACAATAAAGCTAATCTTATTTTATCTTATCTAATTTGAAACATGACTCCAATTAAGATTTCCTGAAGAAAGCAATAAACTCTGGTGTGTTTTCATATAGTTCATAGTTCATGTTAGTAAGACTCAGTAGCATAGGATTGGACTAGACTAGAATTAGTACTGGAATCTAGATTAAAGTATTCTAGATTAAGGCCAAAGAGTTTCAGTATAATTCTGATTCCAAATCAGTTGGGCAACTATGATATTTGTCTGTCATAGTCTAGCCTAATTTTATTGTATGTTGCCTTGGACCTTTGAAAAAATGAGATATTATGAAAGCAGGTATGAAGAACTTGCAGCTCAAGATTCAAATGTGGCTTTTGTCTTATTTCCATGCCATCCTCAGCTTTATTTTATGCAGCCTGCATGAATGGCATAAAAAAGACATTAAAAAGTAGGTTATTGAGGGAGAAATAGTTGCCAATATTCTAAGCTGAGACATATCTGAATCCTGTTTCACCCAGTTTAGACTCTATCCGTTGCTAGAATGCTGCGCCCAACAGATTTCAGAGACAAAACAAAAACTAAAGCAAACAGAAAAAAGTAATATTCTAAAGTGTGTGCATAAGTGTGTGCATAAGTGTGTGTGTGTGAAAGGGAGAGAGATGTTCTGCCCCAGTCTAAGAGACATTCCCTTTGGAAATACTTCCCAAACATAAAGCTCATGGCTATTCAGAATTCCTCATAGGGGGCAAAAGGCCTAACAAAACAAGAGAGTTTTCAGTGCTCTTCTTAATCAGCTTTGTTGGAAAGGCAAGATAATAATAGTATTACAAGTGTGGGCAATAGCAGTTGTCCAGTATAGCTGGATTGAAAGAAGGCCTCTTCAGGAGGAGAATATAACACTGCCTCTTTCACAGCAGGTGGCATCATGCCCTCCCTCAGATAAGCATTGGCCAATACCCAAATTCAGCCAGATTCTGCGCAGCTGGCTGAAGGGGCAGAGAAGCCTGGATCCAGCCTGCAGGTGCCAGAGCTCATCCTACAGAGCACCCTACCTGCTTCTTCACATTCTACAAGCTCAAAGTAGCAGTTGGAGTATTCCCCAAATATTTATCAGCCCTTGGATAAAAAGGAAGTGCAAGTTGAAATGGAGAGCTTAAAAATGCTGCCAGCTGCCAATTTACCCATATTCTGAAGTAGTTTTCATTGGGAGATAACATATTACCCCCACACAGAATTGTGAAAAGTAAAAGGGTTGTTTTTAAACAGAACATAACAGAATAAAAGAGTTAGAAGGGACCTTCTAGTCCAACCCCCTGCTTAAGCAGGAGACCCTATACCAGTGATGGCAAACCTATGGCATGGGTGCAACAGGTGGCACGCAGAGCCATCTTGCTGGGCACACAAGCTGTCGTCCAACCTACCTCCAGCTGAGCATGCACATGAGACTGCGCATGCATGATTGCAGAGACCCAGCTGGTCTTCAGGCCTCTGCTGTGCAAACACACGCTTGCTCATGTGTGCATGAGTGTCACATGCAAAAGTTGCATGCATGCACAGATGGTGCAGTTGCACATGCCACACACGTGGAGGAGCCACACACAAAGCCCATACTTTTTGGCACTCGGTAAGTAAAAGGTTCACCACCACTGCCCTATACCATTCCAGACAAGTGGCTGTCCAGTCTCTTCTTTAAAACCTCCAGTGATGGAGCATCCACAATTTCTGAAGGCAAACCAGTCCACTGGGTTAATTATTTTCACTGTTCGGAATTTTCTCCTTAGTTTTAGGTTGCTTCTCTCCTTGATTAGTTTCCATCCATGGTTTCTTGTCTTGCCTTCTGGTGCTTTGGAAAATAAGTTGACCCCCTCTTCTTTGTTGCAGCCACCCAGATATTAGATCACTGCTATCATGTCACCCCTGGTCCTTCTTTTCACTAGATAAACCCAACTCCTGCAACAGTTTCATATGTTTTAGCCTCAGCCTTCTAATCATCTTAAATGCTCTTTTCTGCACTCTTGCCAGAGTTTCTACATCTTTTAATAATATGGTGACCAAAATTGGATGCAGTATTCTAAGTGTGGTCTTTCTAAGACTTTGTAAAGCGGTACTAATACTTCACATGATCTTAATTCTATCCCTCTGTTAATGCAACCTAGGATTGCACTGCTTTTTTGGCTGCTGCCACACACATTGGCTTGTCTGCATAGCAAGCGCGAGAAAAATGCTGCCTTCACTGTATTTCTTTTTAAGCTTATAATTCATCTATAATACTAAATGGAAGATAAGAAAGATGGAGCTAGGCAATAGGTCCAGTAGATGCCTCTGAGAATTAAACATTTAGAAGGAAAGTACCTGGTTTGAAGCAGAAACTCATACTTCGTTTCTCAATACTGTCTGTCTGTTTAATTTTAAGATTATTATAAACATCTACATCAAAAATATGGTGAAATAAGCGTGAACATAAAGTGAGCTTGGTCAGCTAAAATTAAAGGCTTGTTTAGTCCAGCCTCCTGTTTTTCTATGACCAATGTAATGCCTCTAGAAGCCCACAAGCAGGGCACAAGGGTAAGGATTTCTCCTGCAATTTCTCAGTCATGGGATATCAAATGTGTACTAGCTCTGAAGACTACTGTGCTTCCATTATACTCTTTAAAACTTTTTTTTTTTAATCCAAACGCCTCCAGCCTAAGTGGATGCAGAGTTTCTGAATGAAGCTACTAATACAGGAAGTCTGGGAGTGCAGTATAAGCCAGCACTGTTTTACTGTTTCCTTTGAATTTGTCTTCTATCCTGCAAAGTTCCAGCTGTTTACCAGTTGTAATCCTTTCCTTGGCATTAACTAATGTATCAGACCAGGTGAATTCTTCCAGATCATGCAGCAATTTTCAGATGGTGAGTGGTGGGGGGGGGACGGGGACTTGAGACTACCAAACACGTCTCACTATTTCTCAGTTCTGACCTGAAAGCAACTTAAGTATGGAGATTCAATAAAGGAACAAATTTATTCCTTGCACTTTTCATTCAAGAGAGAAAATTATTTTTGTATATACAGTTTCATTTTCTTAAAATCTTAGTTTGATTTTATGGAATGATTTTTTTTTAGTATTTTTCCATCATTTTCTTTTGACAAAGGAGGAATGCTTTTGTTTCATTGACATACAAAAATGAAAGCAAATTAGTCTATCCTTTCCATTCTTCTCTTGGTGCAATGAGGGTAGAGGTAGAATTATCTTAAATTCATGACTATATTCCTTTGGTATATTATACTGTATATGTTGGGTAACTTAGCATACTGTAAGTACATCACAATTATAAAAGATCAATTTGTACACTACTGTACTTATATACCAGAAACTAATATCAAAGTATAATTGTTTAGTTACGAAGTCATGTCTGATCCATTGCAACCTCATGGACAACATTCCTTCAGGCCTTCCTGTCCTCTACTATCCTCTGGATTCCATTTAAGCTCATGCCAACTGCTTCAGTGACTTCATCCAGCCACCTCATTCTCTGCTGTCCTCTTTTTCTTTTGACCTCAATCATACCCAGCATTAGGCTCCAGTGAGTCCTTTCTTCTCATTAGGTGGCCAAAGTATAATATTCCAGGTTATAATACAAAAGCCTGAGTAAATAATGTCAATTAAAACTTAAGACCCAATACATCCAAAGAGAAGACAAGAAGACACTATCTTAGAATAACCCATTCTGAGTCAGAATTTCATTAGTGATTTCACAAGAAACGTTAAGTATAATTTTGTTAATACAGGTAGTCCTTGAGCTATGACCACAATTGAGCCCAAAACTTCTGTTGCCAAGTGAGACATTTGTTAAATGAGTTTTGCCCCATGTTACAACCTTTCTTGCCACAGTTGTTAAGTTAGTAACATAAACTGTTAAGTGAATCTGGCTTCCCTATTGACTTTGCTTTCCAGAAGGTTACAAAAGGTGATCGCATGATCCCAGGATGCTATGACTGTCATAATTATGAGTCAGTTGCCAGCTGTCTGAATTTTGATCTTGTGGCCATGGGGTTTATACTGCAACAGTCATAAATATGAAAAATGGTCATTAATCAATTTTTTCAGGGCCATTGTAACTGAACAGTCACTAAGTGAACTGTTGTAAATTGAAGACTATCTGTGCAAAGAAGGTCTCTTTAAATACTTATTTCTACATCTTTTAGGGCTTGATATGAAGCCTCAGACTCTTGAACGGATCTGGGTACTTTATTATAGTATAGTTAGTAATAATTACAAATGGTAAAAATGAGAAACCATGTTAAATGATCCTACTTTGCCATACCATTAGATGACACCTATAATTCACAACAATGCTGTAATCCATTTTGGAGATTATTAAAATAAGGATGATTTATCTCATTGATCCATTCTAATGAGAGTCTGGAGGCTATAATCCTGTTTTCTCAGAGGGAGTTCTGTCCCTCTGTGCCCCTGATTCCCAGCCATGATACTCACCCATAAAACCACCTCCATGTTGTTAGAATTCAACTCCACTTTTCTGACACATGTTCAGCTTATAATTGCTTCTGCATACCTGTCTTGTGCCTGTATAGTCTCTCCAAATTTAGATCATTCCAGAGTTAAAACTGCTGTAAGATCAAGTACTCCATGCTTCAGATGACAGTTTCAAAAAATTCATAAAAGTGTTGACCAACAAAGGAAAGGAGTCTTATGGAACTTTAGAACCCAAATTCCATAGAACTGGACCACTTCCTTGCACCCATTGTGAATCTGTTAATGAATTTCCAGGGGACTACTTTCCAACTTATGAAATCACTCCAGGAAAATGTCATCAATGGTGTAATAAAGCCAACAAAGAATTCTATTCTGTTCTATTCTGTTCTATTCTATTCTATCCTACTCTACTCTACTTTATTCTATTCTATTCTAAAAACAAACAAACACTTCAAGAGAATAAATAAAGCATTACTTCAATCTCTGTGGTTTTTCTTCCAATAAATGTCATTAATCAATGCTTATACATATTGTTTTGGTGTTCTGTCAGCCCTGAAGCTAAATTGTGAAAGCAGATTCAGAACAGATGCAAGAAACTTAACCATCAGCTGCACTATAGCTCTCCTACCACAGATTACTCATTATTCAGCAAAGTTTTCTCCATTAAGGATGCAAGGTATTATATTATTATACACACATGATGAACCTTCTTGTCTCATCATTATATAGCACGATCAGGTTTTAAGAGGCATGTGGCTTGGAAAAATACTTTAAATGCTGCAATGAAGAGTTCCAGGAAATCAGTTAATGCACTGGATATCTGTTTATCTAAATCTTGGTTACCCAATTCTCCTGTGACTAAAACACAGCCTGCATGTAGAGGAAGCCTTTGAACATTAGATATCTCTGAAAAGGCAGGTGAAACTTATGAAAACAAGTGACCATTATTTACAGCAGTGTTTTTTAATCCTCAGCATGGCTGGGGAATTCTAGGTGTTGAAGTCGACACACTCTAAAGTTGCTGAGATTCAGAAATGCTGATTTACATTATCTCTTGAAATATACCACATAATATCCTAGGAGCATCTTTCCCAAATGAGGCACCTGGTGGCATAGCTAACGATTGCGAATTCAGCATAGGGAATGATGTTCTAAGAAAACCAAGAACAGATCATCGCCAGGTTCTGGCCAAATTGTAAGTCATACTGAACTGTATCTTTTTTCCCTGTACTTATTTCCAATGCACTGCTGATTGCAAGGAAGCCAATGCAAGTGATACAAAGTTGTTGATTCTAATTTTATAATCTAGTCTGATGTACAATGCCTGTGGTGATGTACACATTTTAAAAAAATAAAAATGAGCATATGCTAGGACTTAAAATCAATAGGTAGATAACAATCAATCTACCAATCAGAATAGAGCTGGAAAGGACCTTGGAGGTTTTCTAGTCTAACAAGACTGTTAAGTTTTAAAAACAGCATTAAAATCTGTGAAAAAATGTTTCAAATGATAAATACCCAGATAGAGATTCAGGGTGGGATTAAGAGAGAGATATGCATAAAGCTTGAAATACAGCAGATCCAGCTGTCAGAGTATCTCTCCTGTGACCCAAGCCTTGCATCCAGACTTCATAACCTTGATGTCCTGAATATACCTCCCCACAAGTTTTTCTGCTATAACAGAGAAAATATCTTGGTAGAAATAGTGAAGATTATCTGAAGATAAAGAAAAGTTTACGTAACAGTAGAAGTTTCTGATGAAATAGCCTACAATGCACAGGAGTTCATGCTAGAGTAAATTTGTCAATGTATAACACAGGTGTCAAACTTGTTATGTCATGTTGCCATCACGTAACATACTGTGACATTTTTCTCCTTTGTGGAGCTGGGATGGATGTGGCATGCGCATGATGCATCCGGCCCATGGGCCGCCAGTTTGACAATCCTGAATGTAATAAGCTTCTTTGTTGTTTTGCTGCAAGAGAATATTGTGGCTACCCTTCTGGAGTCATTAGATACTCATATTCCTTGCCTCCTAGCGCTTTAAACATAAGTGCTTACTAGCAGAGCGCATTCTGCTCAGACACATAGCAGAAGCCAGTCATGTGCTGCTTTCTAACACTGGCAAGATAAGATCCTAGCATCTGTGTTGGCAGATTTTCTACCCTGTTGCATCCAGAATGTATAAAAATATCTGCCTCCCCCCACCCCACCATTCAAATTAGTTTGTCTCTCTTCATAAACCCAGCTGCCTCCTCAAATTGATAAGTTATTTCCATTTAAAATTTGCTTAAATAACTATTTATGAAAAGGTAACATTCAGCAGGTTACTCAAAAAATGCATTTTTGTTCACTGAACTTTTATATATATATATATAAATGAACCACTAAGTGGAAGTAGTACTGGCTTGTTGACAGCAGCCAAGCTTGTTGTATTGGAACAGAGGCAAGGAGTTGGTGGCTTCCAGTGGCATTTACAGATAGTTCTCAATATACGACAATAGGAACCAGAATTTCCATCGCTAAGTGATGGGGTCATTACTCATATCTAATTTTGTAACCTTTTATGCCACAGTCACTAAGCAAATCATTGTAATCATTAAACAAATCATGTGATTTTTTTTTTAAGCCAGTTTTCCACATTAATTCGCAGAAGCTCCCTGGGAAGGTTGCAAATAGCATGAGCCCTAGCATAGCAATAGCAATAGCACTTAGACTTAAATACCGCTTCATAGTGCTTTTACAGCCCTCTCTCAGGAGTTTACCGAATCAGTATATTGCCCCCAACAATCTGGGTCTTCATTTTACCAACTTCGAAAGGATGGAAGGCTGAATCAGCCTTGAGCCTGGTGAGATTTGAACCGCCAAATTAAATCATGTGAGCACAGGGATTCTGCAATGGTCATAAGTATGAGGACTGGTCATAAGTCACTTTTTTCAGCAGCATCATAATTTCAGTATTTAAAGAAATAGTCATAAGTCAAGGACTCTCTGTATTAGCTTTCTGAAGAATCACAGCAACATCAAAAACTTCTACTGGTTATTTTTCATGGTGTCAAGACTGATTTAACATAGTTTGGGATTCTTGATCACTTTTTGGTAGGTGGGGATGAAAAAGAGATCTTGGTATGGGGAAGTATCAAAAACAATGGAACAAGGTCATCCCAAAAAACTGTAGATGCCTTCCTTTCCTTTGAAACAAATTAAATCTAAACCTATAAATTCTGCCTGATCATCCATGGGGTTGTTGGGGTGAATTCTGTATCCATACTGGCAGTGAAAATCAGAAAATGGAAAAAGATAGGCTAATAGCCTGTAATGACTACAATATAACTTTCTGGCAAAAGGTATGCACTTAATGTCTATGGGGCTATAATAGCTGACAAAAAACAGTAGATTGTTCATATAGAAAGATGGGACAAAGAAGGCCATCTATATTCACACTGCATACAAATACCCATGTCCAGTGAGTTCAACTTCCTCAGCTCAACTTTTGTTTTAACTGAAATTTTAATTTATTAGGAAATGTCTAATTTTAGATCAGCGCATTTTTCATACAGAGTATATTCATTGTGGGCAAATTGGACCTATTATAATTTGTCCTATTTCTTCTTTCCACTCTGCAGTCTCCTGTACTTAATCAAACTCAGTGCTTATTAACTGAGGGGCTCGAGTAGAATGAAGACAAAGGCACCGTGCCCAACTCTCCTCCATTCTGTTGCAAATGGTGATTCCACAAAAATTCAAAAGCAGTGAGCTGAGTTAGTGAGCAAATCACGCAGCGGCTCATCTGAAAAACCAAGCAAAAGTCTACATGCCAAGACTGACTAAAAGCAAACCATGTCAATAGACTAACTGGCAGTGATTGCTGCTAGCAAGAAAAAAATCTGCAGAAGACTTTCCTTCTAAATATACTGTAGCGGAGAGGAGGATATGCAGTGAATGTTAAAAAAGTATAGGAAATATTGACAATGATATATTAAGTATTTCTTTATTTGTTTGTTAAATTGATATATTGCCTTTTATTTGAGAGCTCAAGGCAGTGGGCATAGACCCCGCCCTCCACTTTTCCCAGTTGTCCTCCACTACTTCCTATTAGTCAGGTTGGCTACAGAGAGGGGACCTAGTCCTAAAATCCAATGAACTATTACAGCTGAGGCTTTTCATCCATGGTTCAGTGCCTTCAACTTTTACAGCACACTCTATGATATTCCAGCCATATTTTTACACATTATAACAATTTAAAAGGCTATTGTTCATAATGGTTGGATGTAGAGTTGCCAATAAATGATAGTAATCACATTTTTACAATATTTGATGCAATTTTTTCAAACATTCCACACCTCTCTGCATGTAAATACAGTTATTTGTCACCACTGAAACTGTTGCACAAGAGGTGTTTAGTTTTAGCTTAGTCATTTCTACTGGATATTATTGTGGTTGCATGCACAGTCAGCTAGATATACAGACTGGATCTATCAAATCTTTCTCAAGGACCTGGGATATGTTGTTGTTGTGGATGTGGATTGAGCTGTTACAAGTAAAGCTGCTTTTTGCATTTGTCTTATGGTGATTTTGTCAAGGTCAATGGATGCTCCAGATGTTTTGGGATTGTACCCAAGATGCCTATTCCTTTTAGCACTTTCTTTGCTTTCTTTTGACACAGTTGTTCTATTTACAAACCTTTGGATTTTCTCTAGTTCTTTCTCTTCTATTCTCCTGTCTCTAGATATTGCCATGTCCACTATCCAGACATTTTTGTCTTTCTTATACACAATTGTTAATTCTGGGGTGTTGTGTGGCAGGTGCCTGTCTGTTTGAATTCTAAAGTCCCAAGCATTTCAGCTACTTCATTTTTGTTTATTTTGTGTATTTTGTGATATCAGTCAAATGGTACTTCTTGCAAATTCCTGATGAACCACTGTTGCTACATTGTCATGTCTAACTCAGTGGTGGAATTCAATTTATTTTACTACGGGTTCTGTAGGCATGGTGGTGGGTGTGGTTGGGAGGGGTCATGTGACTGGGTGGGCAGTTTCTGTAAGCAGGGCAATAAAGATTAGGCTAGAAACAACACCATAATG
>JAEANM010016003.1:0-13426 GCA_017656035.1 Myanophis thanlyinensis
AATAAATAAGCCTCTCTACTTATCTTATGCATTGTTGAAAGCATGAAATGAGGGAAAATGCAGAAAGGCAAAACATAAATGCTATATTAGCAAATAAAATGGCTTCCAGATTTTGGGCAAAGCCATTATTGTTTACAATTGTCATCAATCAGCCTCTATTTGGGGCTTTTGTAGATAACGTGTCTGTTCATAAGAAGTGATGATCTCATTTTTCATGCAGAGGTGCTACTATCCTCTCCAATGAAATTATCTTCCTAGGATTTGGAAGGTTATTGTTCCAGCATGCTTCCAAGGTCTTTAGGTAATTGGGTGACAGCATACATCCTTTCCATGCTGAGGTTTCCGATTCAGTCTTAGCCACTTTTGGATAAGTAAGAGAAGCCCTGAATGATTGATTATTGTCAGTACTGGTTGAGGATGGACAAACTTTTCTCTCTCTCTAAGGGTCACATTTCTTTTGCAGGAAGATGCAAGGTAGGTCATACTGAAGCCAAAAATACCTCTGGTGCTCTTCCCCCTCCCTCTTCTGGAACTCCTCTTGCTCTATGCTCTTCTCTGTTACTTGTGGAAAACAAGCTCTTCCTGGGTATTTGGAATTGCTCGCTTGCAGAACCCATTTGAAAGTAGGTCAAGGAGCACCAACTTTGCTGGAGTTGCTCATTCCTGCAGTAGACAGGAGGGAGCTGGACTAATAATCTGACTTGAGATAAGCAACTTTCTGCAAGACCAAAGAAGAGTACAAATTATGGCCATCCCCAATTCCAGATATTACCGTAATGTACCGTTATTTAGGTATCTTTACTTAATTCTTCCTGTGTAGTCCTAGTATTACTTATACCAGGTGCTTGCCTGACAAAGAATCAACAAAAGCTTGCTATATTTTACAGTAATTTAGAAGGCAATGTTTTTTTCTTTTAAAGTCCGCTGTCAAACCTTTTGAGTACTATAAAAATGCAAACGCGTATTGTTATTTTGAGCTCAAAACAAAACACTATGTTTGGAAGTTTTCTCTTTCCAAATTTTTGCCCCCAAATTGAGTATTTTCTTTGCAATTGTTTCAAAGTTTTCTGTATTTTATGGTTTATGTTTGGCTTTTTAAATTGCCAAACTTGGGAGACTTTGAAGTATATCAGCCAATAAAGCAACAAGGACAAACTCAGTCTCAGGTCTGTAGATAGGACAAAGATTAGTAAGGTAATCGCATGTTCAGAGACTGGGACAAGTAATTTTGGACATAGAAAATAGATGTAATTCAGTCTGATTATTAAGTTTACTGTTATTTTAACTCTGCTATTTGAAAGTTAAAGTTTGCAGCTAAAATGGGGCATAAGTCACTTAACAAATGTCTCATAGCAACAGAAATTTTGGACTCAATTTTGGTTGTACATTGAGGATTACATTTATGTAGTGAGCTTTCCTTTTCAATAAATTACCATTTGTAAAAAATATGCATTAAAGACAAAGTTGCAATGCATTATTAAGTTTTCAAATTGCCAAATTATGTATTACATTGCTATACCATGTATCTGTTTATACAATGTTCAAGAAAGACTGCATATTTTAAAAATGATAAAACAATAAAAAGAATGAAATCACAAGTAGTTCAACAATAACATGTTTGGTGAAAGATATGAGTTTTCATAATTTTCCTAAATACTGGAAGAGTGTGGACTAAATGCACTTCTTTGGGAGTGCTTTCCTTATCCTGAAGGCCACATAGGAAAACCTTTTCTTGCTAAGTGAGCTTTAAACAAAACAAATATACAAACACTGTTTCTTTTATTCCTTGACTTATTTCTTGCTTAATTGTTTCTTCCATGATTTTCTCTGAATTTTGTTAAAAAAAAACCAGTTTAAATATGTTTTTAAACATCATCTCCTTGGAAAAACATTTCAATAAACTAGCTGGTTACACATTATTTAGTAAGTGGTATTCAGACCTAAAACAACGAATGGCCATTTTGCCTTACATACATGAATAAAACACAATATGCTTCAAATCTTCCATGTCAAGGTGCCTTACGTATGTAAGATATAAAACTCCTGTTTCTTTTTTCTGCTGACTTAACTCACTGTGTGGCCTTAGTTAATCCATCCTTCTTTTAGTCTTAACTTTCCATCAACAATATGAGATTGATCTAATTTATTTTTTTAATGTTGCGGAATTCGTTGAGATCATGTATTTGGCAGCCAATATGTTAACCTGAGTTATACATCATTCTAACGCACAGTTTAATTTGCTGCAAACTGATTACAGTACAATTGGTTGGCTATATAAATGTGAGGAATAAAATAAACAGATTCACATGTCACACTCAACCATATGCCACAGATATATGCACCATGGCTCTGGTAACATAAAACTGTGAAAAAAAATCAAAACCAAACACATAATCTTTTGCAATATTGTGCAAACCATGTAGCGGAATTCCCTTGGGATAATCTATTAATTGGACTTAGTTTTAATACAATGTATAAATCTAGTCTCTCAATCTATTTTAAGAGTTTCTATTCAGGTTTATGATTAAGATTAATTGGTGGAGGACAGCACCTGCCACATCTGGCTCATTGAAATCCATCCAGCCACCCATAATGGATGGGTATCCATTAAATGCATCTGATGCTTAGAAATATGCTATATAAATCTTATGTTTAAGTACTTTAGTTCCATTCTTCATCTCAAAACAGATACTGCAGTCCGCAACTTAGTAACCATTCAAAGTTATAAAGGCACTGAAAAAAGTAACTTATTTTTCAGTTATGACCACTTGCAGCATCCCCATGGTCACATGATCAAAATCCAGATACTTGGCAACTGGTTCACATTTACGACAGTTGCAATGTCCTAAGGTCATGTGATCACCTTGTGCCACCTTCTGACAAGCAAAGTCAATGGAACAATGAGATTCACTTAACAACCATGTTACTAACTTCACAACTTGCAGTGATTCACTTAACGACTGTGGCAAGAAAGATCATAAAATGGGACAAAATTCACTTAAGAAATGTTTTGCTTAGCAACAGAAATTTTGGTCTCAATTGAAGATGTAAGTTGAAGACTACCTGTATGTTTTAATATCTCTAGATGGAGCAAGAAGCTGGTTTTTTTGCTGTTGTTTCAGGAAAAGTTTTAATGTTGATGTGTTATTGTACTCATTGGATGTGTGTGCTGTCAATAAAAGACCAAAATACACCAATGAGCCACATGTTTGTTGTGTTGAAACCACTGGCTGCAACCACTGTTGTGTTGAAATCCATATATACAAGTGCTAAGCTGGTGCTTTTTGCTTAGGCTTGCTTCTCTAAAAGATACTAAAAATGAAGTGAAGGCATTTTGAATGGCTTATGTAAAGGAGGCAGAACTTCTAATGATTATACACTAAGCAAGCCATGACTTTGTGCGATATGCGAAAATACCTAGTATAATATCAAATTGCAAAAGTAATCAGTATGATTGCTATGTTGGAATTTCTCAATTGTTGTATGTATTATGGCTGGGTGTCATGGTGAATAGCTTACAGACCACTGCATCCTTAGAAGTTATTGCTCAGGCACAACCTTCAACACATGAATTAACATTAATCATGATTCAGCAAATATGCTAGGGATACCACAACTGATGACAAACTGACATTATTTAGCTTTTAAATGTATTTCCAAACTAAAATAACAATGTGTCTTGATCAAGACAGGATAACCACATGTGCCTTTGGGAATGTTAACCCTCAGCCTTCTATATTCTACATAGCAGGGGTCTCCAACCTTGGTAACTTTAAGACTTGTGGACTTCAACTCCCAGAATTCCTCAGCCAGAATTCTGGGAGTTGAAGCCCACAAGTCTTAAAGTTGCCAAGGTTGGAGACCCCTTCTACATAGAATACATTCTATATTCATAATGAAGAAGTCCAGACTTATCATCTTTGCTAGTCTTAAGTGAGGCCTAAACTAAAATGTCCCCATGCCATATAACGAAAGACTGCTGGTGTTGCTCACATAGCTATCATTTCTACATTGCCCTGATGGTTGGGATCCTTATCAGTAATATAAACCAATCATTTGCAAACACCAGGTTGTAAAATGCTGTTTTATATGTTGTTGCTAAAATATAAAGTCATTGCAACAAACCATGATTGTGTTGTAAGCCTTTTGGATGAAATGTGTATTCCATCAATCCTTCAACAAGCTGGAACTGAGTAGCTCTAATAAATCCAAAAAATAATGCTACTTTGAGGGCTAAAACAGATGTAGTATCTTTCAAACAATTAATAGTTCATGAAAGTTTTAAAACAATAGATGCAGGCTGGATTAAAAACAAGAGTCATAAGACATATTGTGTTTATTTATTAAATACCAAGTATTCATCTATTTACTAAATATATGAGTACCATTGTACCTATACTGGGAGTAGGTGAACCTGAGGGACCTAAGAATCTCCATAGACAAGTAGGTCTATGCTTTCTCGGAAATTCTTCCTGGACGTCTGTTCTTTCTTCTAGTTTAAGACTGTAAATATAACTAGAAATTGCAGGAAGCAGCTACGTTACAAGACAGCTCCTGAGGTTCTGCAGCACAATTTTGTTATTCAGATTCCCTACCAAGCCATTATGGTTGGTGTGGTTGGTATTACAATAACCAGGAGAGTTCCCTGGATGTAAAACAAGTGGGTCCAACCCATGGTCTGCATGTGGCCCTGGGCAGCTAGTAATGTTTTCCCATAAGATCATAAACTTTATATATAACACACAGTCACTATATTGTATATTTATATACAGCCCAAGACAATTCCTCTTAATTCAATGCAGCCTAGGCAAGCCAAAAGGTTGGACATGCCTGATTTCAAGTAAAATTTCTCCTCCACATAGAGCAGAAGGAATGCAATTGAGTGGGTTGTGGTTTATGGCTACAGCAGCCTTCTTGGATTTATTGCCCTTTGGATGTACCAGATCTGTTGATTTTCAACCTCCAGAATTCTCAGAACCAGCCTGGCTGAAGTTCACAGATCCAATACATTTGGAAGATACCACAATCAATACATGTCCTCCTTCAGATCTTATTTAGGAGGTAATATGTGTCTGGGCTAGTCGCATTCTTAATAAAACAAAAACAAAATGACTGGGAATTAATGCACTGTCTACCATGTGTGCTCTTTAATAAATTAAGAAAAACTATATTAAATTTCTTAAAATTATTTTCTGAAACATGCTGGATATGGAACATTTGGAAATAACATAAGGCATGTGAATTTTTTTTCCCTTACCACACTGTAAGTCTAATTTTTCTAACAAAATCTTTGGGATGAGTCTTCACAGAAGTAGTCCTTGTGTTGCTTTGGGGCCCTATGGAAGAAATTTAGAGATATGATTACAATAAAGAAAATTAAAGCATGCCCAAGCAAATTCAACATCTATTTTGGTCAACAACAACAACAACAAAAATAACTCAGCAAAACCTCCAAACCAACCCAAACAACAAAAAAGTGGTACTAGTTTAGATATATACATTTAGCGGCACCCCTGGCTTTTGAGCTCAGTGATGAACTCAACAGATGATTTGCTTGAATGCTGTTTTCAAGTCCAGACTTCATTTCAGCTTATGCAGTTGTGCTATTATATTAACTAGCCGAATGGCATATTTCTTTTTGCTTAAGAGTGAATGCATCAGAAGGAAAGGTGAGCACGATATGATATCAGCTGAGTAGAGTTATAACAAATTAATGAACAAAGATCCTGGATCCAAATTTCATACGCTGGAATAAAGATAGAATCCAGAATGTCTACATTAGTCAGGTTTAAAGCCACAGACATAACCAGTGGACCATAAATATAAGCATCCTTAAATATATCATGGGAAAGATAAAATCATGATTTTGGCCTACTGTGATTCAAGGACTGTAGTTAGAACTATGCATATATTTAAAAATTAAATTATGTTGTAACTACCACTGACTTTTTGATTAAATTCTAAATGAGGAATGAAAAAAATACTGTATATCCCTGGTTTTAATTTTATGGGAAAATTGCCTAGGGTTACTTTTTAAATGTGCTTTTTTGATAAAAGTTGTGCTTTTTAACTATACAACGGTTAAGAAAGATTGCACTGGGTTGTCACACTTGGTGGTTACCATGAAGGGTTTATGAGCCAGGACATGAGCCTGGAAGAACACAAACCAGACTATGCTGTTTTCTGATGGCATGGGAAGGGGCAAAACAAGCATAGCTATGGGATTTACAAGGGTGGTATTTTAAAGTGACACTAAACTTTTTCAGTTGAACTGGAAAGGTATTTTTTAAAGTGTATTTAGAAGGCAATGGTTAACTACTTCCAAACTGTTGCAAAGCAGAGTGGATAAAAATCAATAAGTTAAAAAAAATAAAAAGAATCAGATTTTTAAAATTTAAATTGGATTTTTTAAAATCTAATTTATTTTAATAAAATGGTTTTGGAGTAAAAATCTATCTAAAGATAGTTTTCCATTTAAGATACATTAATAATTTAGTTTATTCAGCATGAAATGGAGCTTAGTTATGTAGCATGAGGCTCTATATTCTGCAATATTGGGACTGCCAGTGAGTCAACAGCAGATCAGAGGAGGAGCTGCTGTGGGGCAGAGATGACAGTTGCTCTTTAAAAATCATGATTTAAATCGAGTTGATTGAAATAAAATCCACCCTGTTGCAAAGCAAACAAGATGGATGTGTCCATGTAGCCACTATCTGTGAGTTAGGAAAGTTGGCATTTCTCAGGCCAAATACTGTGCAGATATCCACAATCCCTATCAAGAGCCAAACAGAATCTATTAATTTATGGAAAGGGCAGGGGGAAAAACCAATGGGTTGAAGGCATTGTAAAGTGCAAGAAGACAACTACCCATTGCTATTCAGGGAAAGCACAAGCAATGGTTTCATTTTGGCTTTATTCGTATCTGCTGTAAACAGTCTTCTGTAGCTGAGCCGTGCCTATGAGATTTCTGCCAAGTTCTCACCTAGGAGTCATGTGAAGCCCTATGAAGTCACGAGATCTGTGATTCACTGCCAAATCCTGGTACAGGAGCCTGACATCATGTGGCATTACTTCACCAACTTTACTTAATCTTTAAAACATTAAACAGGGTCAGATCTGGTTTGTACCTGCACAGGAGACCAACAGAAATAAGTACAGGTAGTCCTTGACTTATGACTGGTAGCTTAGCAACTGTTCAAAGTTATAATAGACCTCCCTGGAGGTACTTATGACCTAGTTCTGAAAGCCAGGCCTCCACCCACAGTCATGTGACCATGCCAGGTGTTTGGCAACTGGGCCTCATTTACAGCTGTTTGCGGTGTCCTACAGTCATGTGACCACATCTCACAATGCTTTTGCTGAAGACTGACATTTACTTCTGGTTTTTAGCAAAACCAACCCATAGTCAATCAATTGATTTGCTTAATGACTGCTGCAATAAAGGGTTGTAAACATGGATTGGTGATATGGGTGACCTGTTTTATGATCATCACAACTACAATGGTGATGGGCAGGCTCCATTATGGTCATAAGTCGAGATCTACCTACCTGAAATGTAAGGCTAGCCCAGTGCTTCTTTTCTCTTTATTACCCCAAAGCTGCTTACCAGAAAGTCTTTGGTTTAAAATTTCCTTTTACGATTGGATAATGAATTCATGTGTTGTTATCCCAAGAAAACCCTATCTGATCTAATTTTGAGTAATTTACTCAGCACTAAGGGGCTACACTAAGTGAACAATCCTCCCAAGAAAGCAATTTCTTACAAGTGACCAGCATGTTACAAAGTGGCAAAACGTTGGTAGTGGCACCACAGCCTTTCGTACATGCAATACTACATTTGTCCCTTTTTGATCCCTGACTCCCGTGTACACGGCTGAGTAAATCACTTACTTCTGTATTGTTGCCAAGAAATTGAAAGGGACCTGCTCATGTAATTCCCAGGAGCTATGCTTGATTCCAGGAAGATTCTACCCCAATCTTTTTAGGCTATAACCCAATTTTATGAAATGGTTAGCCAGCAGTCGTATGAGAATTCAGGGTGACTCAAAAGTCACATAACCTACCACTATGTTTAGAAATGTGAGTTTTGGATTATAGCTTACATGTTCAAACATTGCAGTTCTGTTGGTGGTCTGACTGTATTTGACTGGTATTCTTTATTATATAAGGCCTAACTATACAATAATTACAAATAATACATAAATTAGCACTTGGGTTTGAGTAATACCTCTTTGCTCAGTTCAAGTAAACAAAGTACTCTGAAGATAATAGTGAAACAAGTACTGATAATAGCTCTCAGCTCAGCTGTACGCAGTTGGCTGCCCAGATTTATTAAGGTCATGTTGCTTGGAGTAAAGCAGTTTTTTTTTAAACATGGGATATGGAAAATTATGGTAAAGCAAGCAAATTTCCTGCATTAATACTAATTATGATCAGAATCAACATAAGAAAGCTAGAAAAGTGGAAAGCTGCTAGGCATTTTAAAAGTTTTCCTTTGTGGTGATAACAGATAAAAATATCAATTTTTTTATTCTTTCCCTCTTTCTAGTATCTGCTGACCATCCTATGTGTGCAATGTGAGCTAAGAAACATAATGTGCAATTCCCTGCTACAATATAACATATTGTTGTTACTTGAAACTGCATTTGAAGTTGTGTGGCATAAGATTAGAGACCTATCCAAACTATAGCTGTGCAGGCAAAGGGTTGTAACAGAGAAATCTTACAAGCAGCGCAACTGCTCCTAAATGAGATTGGAAACATCATTTCCTATCTCTTGGCATCAGTTGTTCCATAAGACAGTTAAGCTGACTGCCTTTTTACAACACTTTTACTCATTTCCCCCCCCCCCCCAAGATTACTCATGTTAGTACCAGAAATCTGTGGAGCAGGTAACTGTTCATCAGTAACCACAAAGGACAATATGTTGGTAAGGTGTGATGTAACCAAAGCCTCAAGGATTACTGGGTGTGTGTAGTTCTTTTCTAGGAGTGGAAGGGGGAATGAAAATAGCCCACAGATATTTAGAGGTATTGTCTGGGAATCCAACTATTCCTCTTGCTCAGCCCACCCAGCAAGTTCAAATGATTTACAGATCACAGTCCTTTCCCTTAACAAATATACCCAACATTGGTATGTATGGGGATATTTTTGGCTCTTTCTTTACACCTCTACATATTCAGTATAGGATGATAGTAGCAAACCCTAGAAGTCTATTTTCCCCCAAATGCCTTAAGAATAAACAACTTTTATAAGAGAGGCACTTAATTTCTAGACTTGCAACCCCAACTTGCATGTTGCGTAAATGGGCTTCAAATGCATAGCGATTGCAGAATTCTAGTTGCATAAACTTTCTTTGAATGGGGAGGGAGAAAGTTTTTGGGACCCTATTTCATTTTTAAGTCCCTGCAGACTTTGTAAAACAGTGGTTAGAATCTCACAAAAGAAACTATTATTTGGTTCAAGTGTAAACTGATGATTTGTGACCCATTGTAAATAATGCCTTAACACAACGAGCAAACCCTTAAAAACCCATGTCACAAAATAGTTCTCCCTCCCACCATATCCAGAAGTGATGTCAGGTATTCTGTTTTCTGAGTGGATAAACTTGCATAGTGGCCGGCAGTTGAATCTTCCGTAGAGCTGGTAAGACAAAACCCTCCATCTTACCAGAAGGCAAATTGGAGGAGGCTGTTCATGCAGGATCCCACCACTTGTATCCCCAACAAAAGGCAGTGGTGGAACACAGACCCCTTCACATCCATCAAAGCATCTTTTCCTTTGCTTGATCAGTAGCTTCTGATCGCACCCGTTTGGGAGCACAGTGAAAGGTGTGGAAATGTTCCTCAAAGCTCTTTTACAAGTGGCCACAAGAAATATACAGTGGGGTAAACCAAGGTGGGTTTCTCAAGGTGAGCCCCCTCCCCTGCTTTTTCTCCCAACCTGTTGGGACCCTCATTAAACCAAGTGGAGAAACTTGTGGCCGTCTCTTATCTCTTTATTATTTCCTCCCCTTGTCCCTTAGAAAGATCCAAATGAGGCATACTTTATTCAATCATCTTTATTAATAATGTTATAAAAAGCTCATAAAAAACAGGTATTTTACAAAAAAAGAGTAAAGAAGCTCGACATACCACCAGTTCAGAAAAATCACATAAATAGACTTGTGGGGTGTTTGTGTGTGTGTGCTTTTTTTGTTTTCCTGCTTTCCTCAAAAACAAAAACTGGTAATTCTAGCATCTCCCAATTTCAGACTCGGTTTCCTGGCGTTCCAAAACCATTTCGAAACCGGTCATCATAAAGAAACGCCAGAACTCCCAGCCAAGGTTTTTGCTAGGATAGCGGAGAGGGAAAAAAAGAGAGCGCGAGAATACACACCGCCGGGGCACGCGAAACTTCTCTCCGACAGACACACGTGCACGGCAGAAGCCCGTTCCCATCGGAAACACCCGCGCCCACGTACACCCGAAGCCCGCACGTGCACGCACACGCTCAGCGACAGGCTCTCCCCAAAAACCCAGTAAGCGCGTTTCCCCCCACTCCCCTCCCCTCCCCTCCCCACGCAAGAGAGGGAGCGAGGGAGCGAGAGCTCGAGATCTGTTCGCTCGCGCACGCAATCGGGAAATGAAGGGAAACAAAACTGCACGTGGAAATGGACGTCAATAACAAATTGCTCGGCAAATCAACATGATTTGAATAACGTCTCGCAGGAAAACTCACACAGAGCCTCTCGGGAGTCAAAAGGGAAAGAGGCGGGAAAGGAGAGCGAAGCAGTTCGAGCTGCCTCTTTCCTTCCCGTCCACTTTCCCTCAGCCGGGGAGTCTTCCTTACACCTGGACGACCACGGTGCTAGGCCCGGCCCGGAGGCTGCTCTTGTACTGGTCGAGCCAGCGCCTGAGTTCCGAGATCTTGTAGCCCTCGGGACCCCGGCCGCCCTGGTACATCACCTTCCGCTCCTGGATAATATAGATGCGCTCGAAGTAAGCCCCGTAGGCGGCGCTCGAGGCGTTGTCCATGGTGTCCACGGCCAGCGGGCAGCCCGGCGCGCCTTCCTTCATCAGCTGAGCGGCGCGCAGCCGGTCCTGCAAGCACTGGTGCTTGGGGATGTCGTAGGCGGCGTCCGAGCTGACCCAGCCGTCGGAAGGGTGAGCCTCCTCGATGTAGACCAGCAAGAAGTCGGCGATGTCCACGAAGCGCGTGGCCAGGCGCTCGAAGGCGCGCAGGCGCGCCATGAAGGGCGGTCAGGTGCAGCTGCCGAAGTTGAGGATCAGCGGCCTCTTGCCCCGGGCGTAGTCCAGGATGCGCAGCCGCGTGCGCCCGTCCAGCTGGACGACCTCCGGATTGGGCGCCGTGGCGCCAACGTGCGCCGCCTTGAAAAAGTCCAGTTTCTGCCCGTGCCAGACGGCTTTGAGCGACTCCAAAGTGAACATGCGGTTCGAGTCGGACACGCAGAGCGGAGGGTCGTCCGGCGGGCAGGTCCCGTCGCTCGAGTCGCCGTCCTCCGCCGCTGCCAGCTCTTGCGCCTCGCCGGGTGTCGCCGCCGCGGTCAGCAAGAGTTTCTTCCGGATGCAGAGGAAATCCAGGAGCCAGAGCATCACAGCGGTCAGGAGGAAGCGGGGCAGGAGGAGCACGCAGGCGGCCACCTGGCTGAGCGCTTGCAGGGTTTGGGCGCCCACGGAGTGTAGCATCGCCGCGGCAGGAGTGGCAGCTCCGGCTGGGCGTCCCCGCTGTGGTCCCGAGCCTCCCGCTCGCCTCCCCCGCCGCCCTTCACTCCCAGCGCTCCTCTGGGCGCCTCAGCTGATGAGATCCCGCTTCTCCTTAAACCCATTTTATAGTCGGGGATTTAAATGAAAAAGTGACTCCACCTCCGGCCGGAACCCGCCTCCTTTGGAACCTGAGCCCGGGGATTACCTACCCCTCCACTCCAATGACCTAAAAATACACTGGCCAAGAGAAGGGGAAGGGGAGGCGCGGGGGGCGGGCGGGGGAGAAGGGGACCGAGGGGGAACGCGCAAGCGAGCCAGCCCCCAACCCGCCTTGGAAGGACGCGGGACGTGCCAGGGCGCAGGGAAGGGCCGCTCTCGGGCCAGGCAGCTTTAAAGGCACGTTCGGGTCTTTTCCCGGGCAGGTCGGGCGTGCCGGGAATAATCGACGCAACAGGCGCCTTTGTCCTCCTCCGACATTGCTCGGTTGGGTGTAAACGTGGGGAGCGAGCGAAGGCAATCAATGAAACGCTCGGGACGAGGACTGCCTCCCGCGCCGACCAATACCGGATCCCCCTTCCCAGGCACCCTCGGGCAAGTAGTCCCCCCTTTCCTGCCTCTTCTCTTTTCCCGCGCTCGCCAGCTTCCTCCCCGCCACCAAAACGTGGATGGAAAGTGAGGCCGAAGTGAAATTCTTCCAAAGAGCCTCTCTTCCCCGCCCCCATCCCGGAAAGCAAAAAACTCACCGGGAGCAGCGTCGCCAAACTTTGTCTTAAGTCTCGGAAGAGCCGACTCGATCCTCACCTTCCCGCCCAGGGTTGCCTCCGTCCGTCCGTCCCCCCCCCCTTTTTTTTTTTTTGCAAGCGGAAAGGTGCGAGGAGCGATGGCTAAGTCGGTTAAAAGGCACCCGGCTCGGTCTTTCCCCACCTGGGAAACAACGTGGACGCCTTTCCTTTTGGCCTTCGGGTTCACGTCCACGTGGGTCGTGGAAGGCTAGCCGTCGTTATCCGGAAACAAAGGAGTTAATGCTTGGCTAGTGACCTCGTCTCGGAGTTACCTCGCTGGTTAAACCTGTTGACCGCGGCGAAGCCGACGGAGAGGTTTTAAACGCGCAAGATAAGTTTGGCTCTCCCGCAGAGCAGCCACTAGGGGTCGCTGTTGGCCGAAGGGTGAAATCGCTAGACCTGACCGTTCGCGGGTCTTAACTCAGTTTCTAAGCGATTTGAGGCTATTTGGAATTTAGCAGCACAAGAAACCGAAGGTGCTCCAGTCTAATTCCACCCCCAAAGGGTATAAAGTTCAATATGGTACATAAGATGGAAGAGAATGCATCATCTTAAAACAGATTTAGGATTCATTTGTTACACCGGGCGCATTGCATCCAAGCACACACTTGATTACATTACATTAGAAATACTTCTGCTTCTGTTTATTCTGGGTCTTAAGCAGAAAACTTCCCCTTCGCCTGCTACCATACTTCTTTCAGCTGGAGATGCCGTCAGTAAACTATGAACAACAGTAAGATCTCTCATGCCATGTCAACACATTAATATTATGCAACAGGACTTTCACTTTGTGGTTTTGCTCTGTAGAATACTTTGAAAATGATTTAGACCAGGGGTAGGGAACCTTGGCTCTTTCATGACAGCATGGACTTCAACTCCCAGAATTCCTGAGCCAGCCATGCTGGCTCAGGAATTCTGGGAATTGAAGTCCATGAGTCAT
>JAEANM010016004.1:0-13425 GCA_017656035.1 Myanophis thanlyinensis
CACTACAGAGGGTGATACGCTCAGCTGAGCGCATCATCCGCATCAAACTCCCCGAGCTGCACTCCATTTACAACAAATGCTGCCAAAGCAAAGCTATGAAGATAGTGATGGACCCCAGCCATCCGAACAACAGACTGTTTACCACAATGCAATCAGGAAAGCATTTTCGCTCCCTGAAGGCAAACAGAAAGAATGAGGAAAAGTTTCTTTCCACAAGCAATACGGACACTTAACCAGGAACCACGAGCACACTCATGAGCACAACAAGAACCATGACTGCATCTAACTCCCAACTACCCTTAACTATTTTTCTAACCACCATCCTCCCTTCCTACCTTAACTTACCTGTGGTTGCGTAAGCATTTCACTGCATATTGTACCATGTATGACTGTGTATGTGACCAATAAATTTGAAATTGAAATTTTAACATTTGGGAATGGGGAAGGAAGAATGCATTCCCTTTTCCCAGGCCTATCAAACTGGCAGCCTGTGGTCCAGATCATCACACGCAGGCCAAGTCCAACCCTGCTCCGCCCAAGGCAAAAAAATGTAATACATCATGATATGTCACTAGTTTGACACTAGTGCCTTTCCTTGTCCTGGTTCAATTACTTCAGCTCTTATTCCAGCTGTTGTTGAAATACATCTTGATAGACATTGTTGCTGTTCAACCTGTTCCAGAATAGTGCCCCACCTTTTGTGAACATTTCTGCCTTTTTTGGAGAGGGAGGTATCTTCTGCCTCTCTATACTTGGCCCTCAACTACCCCATCTCTTTCTGTTAAGGAGCAAGGTGGGGCTTGCAGATCAGTTATAGACACACATCCTTTAAGAAATAGTATGTGGTCAAACTAGCTATCTGCAGATTCAGATCTGTGATTGAGGTGGCCAGTCAGTCACTCAATCGACTCTGAAGATTTGTAAGGCTGGCTGGCTAATGCCAGACAAGATTGTCCATGTTGTTCTAAATACCTGGGGGAGAAAAACTAACTGGTGGGATGTGCTGCTGCTTCTTTCATTTTGGAAAGTGCAGGGAAGACTATTTTTTAGAGTTCAACCTATGCCCAAGCAACACTGACAGTGTTTGACATTGTGCCTTTGCATCAGCCCCAGTTTTTCACTCAGCCACGCTAGTGAACGGTTGGTAATCCTTCTCCTGTGAGTAGGTTAACCATTGTAGATTACCCAAAAAATTTTTAAAAATTCCAAATTCACCTCAGGAGCTGTGCAGGCATTTGTCTGCACAGCATCCTACCATTCTAATTGGCTTCTATTAGTTATTTCAATGATTTAATACTTTATTTGAATTGACTCCCTCTTATGCCCTAAGGGCCTTTGGCAGCAGGGCGAAGCGTGCTTTCACAACACGGCTCGGTACCTGGCAGCTGCGAGGCGCAGTGCTTTCCCTTCTCGTCGGGTCATTTCCGACCCAAAAAAGCTGAGGATCATTTGTTTTTGGCCGGATTCAGTGCGGAAGCACTGATTGCAACCTTAGATCATGCTGCGATTGACTGGCTGGCCCACCGGGCGAAGAGACTTTTTCTCCCAGTAGGCCATCTTCTCAGCTTTAAAGCAACAAAATCTGCTTACCGGGGAATCAGTGTGGCTGCGCTGATTGACAGCAGAGCCCGAACGGCTCGAAGAAGCCCGAAAGGAGTTTTTTCCCCTCCATTGGGACGTGGAGAAGACGGGGCGAGGCTGCGCCAACAATTTCAGCAGCAGTGGCGAGGAATTCGTCCTTTTGGCACCAAAACAGGGGAGGCGCCGAAGACAAGGTAGCCAGGGCTGCGCGAGGCGCGTAGACCCTAGGAGTGTTTTTTCTTTCCTTTTGGGCCTCATTTCTCCCTTTCCTTACTCAATTTGTCAGCCTGAGCTCCAACGGAAGGGGAAGCAGGTGCCTTAGAGGGCCGTCCGCCATTTTGAACCCCCTGGGGTACCCAAATTAGGCCTAGGCTATTTGGCCTTCTTTACCTCTGGCCAGAAGACAGGATAGGAGGCCTGGATCTTTCGAGGAGGCTTCCTGCAGGTCCCTGCAGGCCTCATTTCTACATGGCAGCAGTTTGTAGTGAGCTCTCAGTGTGGCAACAACAACTTCTCTGACAATATCCTTACAGACCCTATCCTGCAATCAATACCACCTACTTGAACGGATTAAGCACTTCTGATGGTAACCCTGTTTGGGGCAACTCCAGTTACATTTCCAACGCTATTTGTCTGGCCACACCTCCGATTGGAGGGCTCCCAGCAAGCAACCTTGGTTTGACCCAACCCTCTAAGGTACAGGGGACAGTCCCTAACGTAACCCTTCATCCCTCTCATGACTACCTGTGTTCTGTTCAGACACATTACAAAGAGCATGGATGCCAAGGTGGGGCTTAGTGGTTTTCGCTGCCTGTCCTCAGTTTTCGCTGCCCGTCCTCAGGGTAGAAAGGCCATGGCTAAAAGGAAGCATTTATCATCACGTGACACAGACCCCACCATAAAGACCAAAGCCCCTCACATAGCCAGATCTTTGAAGGCGGAGGAATGGGATGCTGCCTGATGACAGAGGGCCTTAGAGAAACAGATGGCCAAAACAGCGAGGGATTATTCTAGGTCAGAATCGGCACAGACACCAGAGGTATTGCCAACACCACTGCAGAGCGTAGATTCTATTCAGGATACCTCGCAACCACGAGAACTCTCTCCTGAACGCATAAGTTGAAAGCACAGACCTTCCTGCGACAACTTCACCCAGGCCACAGTCAGGTAACGAGTTGTTGCAGGAACCCCTACTTTCTCAAATCAGACTGCTCATTAACGAAGCCCTGGGCACTTGCCAGGCAGAAACGAAGTCACAAAGGAGGGCAGAACAGGACCAGCACAGGGATCTCAATGACCCCCATCATTCCCTGGTTCAGTCCCAAGATTGGCAAGACGATTCCTCCCCTTCAGCATCGGAGCAAAGTTTGGATCTATACTCAGAGGAGGAGGATATCATCCTTTCCACCGACAAAGAAGACCAACCAGAACCTTCCACTTCCATGGGCCTATTTCGGCCATCCCTATTCCGCACTCTCCTCAACAGAGCCAAGACAACCACACAATTGGGAGTTCGGCTAACATGGAAAAACCATCCACCTTAGCACCCCAGGATGAGAAGCAGTTGCTGTTTGCTGAACAAGTGACTAAGGCAGAGGAGATTCCTGCACCTCAGCTTTTTAAAAATGATGTGCATAGGCAGTGGCTGAACCCTGTAAGCACGCTTGCACTCCATACCAACAAAAAGAGGTTCTATAACATGGCAGAAGAGTTTGACAAATCGTTGCAACTTCCATCAGTTGATGATCTGGTGGCAGCCCTCTCCTCCCCCAATGTGGTACTACCAAATGTAGAGAATGCTCTTCGAAAGGAGGATAAGAAACAGGAGCAGTCACTGCACAAAAGTCATCAGGCAGCAGCTTGGGCCATACCGGCCTCTTCTGCAGCTTCCTTCTTTGCGAGAGCCTCTATTCTGTGGATGCGACAGCTCCAGGTGTGGCTTCCAGCATCAGTTGTTAGGGCTCTGCAGGATATTAATAAAATCATCACTGCAGCGGAATTCACAGCGGATGCTACGCTAAACGCCACAAAATTTGCAGCTCAATCCATCGGGTCTATGGTCACAGCCCGCAGACTACTCTGGCTCTGCTCCTGGCAAACTGATGTGAAACACAAGGTCAGGCTTTCGGCTGCCCCGTTTAAGGGAGATAAACTATTCGGGGAAGCCTTGAATCAGTCTTGGTGACCACTAAGGATGGAAAGAAGAGGCTTCCTACGGGCATGCGGGGAACAGAGCGTTGCCCCGTGATGTATTTTTGACAGCCATCGTTCAGAGGAACAGATCTCCCATCTACTTCGTACCAAAGATCATATCCTCAGACTCAGGACCGTCAGTCCTTTCAGAACTTCAGGGGCCAACAGTCATACCGCACCAAAAAGCCCTTTTGTGGGGGCCCCAATCATTCCTTCAGATGGGGCAAATGATGCTCCATTCTCCCCTCCCATTGGGGGTCGGCTGGCCACATTTGCCGATCAATGGGAGGAAACCACTTCAGACGGTTGGGTTCGCAACATCATTCACAATGGACTACCTCTGGAGTTTCTCTCCATGCCTCCCACATGCTTTCTACGCTGCCCAAAACCAAGAGACAGCACAAGAAGGGCTCTTATGGTTGAGGCAATAAATCCCCTCACCATCCAAGCCATAGAACTGGTACCAGAAGATCTACGAGGACAGGGATTCTATTCTGTCCTCTTTGTGATACCAAAGCCATCAGGAGGATGGCAGGCCATCTTAGACCTGAAGCGGCTCAACAAACATCTAGTGTACTGCTACTTCAAAATGCATACCCTATGCAGCATCCTAGCATCCATCAGACAAGGGGACTGGCTCACATCGATCGACCTCACAGAGGCGTATTTCCGTGTTCCCATCTGTCTGACACATCGCAAGTACCTGAGATTTTATTACCAGGGCCAACATTATCAATATCAAGCTCTACTGTTTGGCCTCTCATCAGCGCTGCGAGTCTTCACAAAAATCATGGTGGCTCTCACAGCATACCTAAGGACCATTCCCATTAGGATCCAGTGCTATTTGGATGATGTTCTGATCCAATCGGCTTCCCCGAGGGCAGCACTCAGAGACCTGAACGCAGTGATCCATACTCTGCAGAGTCATGGCTTCTTGGTCAACACCAAGAAAAGCCACTTTACTCCAACCACACAACTCCTGCACCTGGGGGCAGTGATCGATACGCAACTTTTTGTGGTGTACCTGTCACCAGAGAGACAAGCAAGCCTACAAGCCCTGGTGGCTCACGTTCAGAGAGAACGGAGAGTGTCCCTGGTGACCTATCCTGCCTCTTAGGGAAAATGGTCTCCTGCATTCACATCGTACCATGGGCACGGCTTCATACCAGACCGTTACAGTGGCTCCTGCTCCCATTCCAGCAGAACCTCACCAGCCACTCACATTGAAGGGTGCAGCTGATGTCATCAGTACGAAGCTCCCTCTGCTGGTGGAGATCCGCAGCAATCAGAAAGGGTTGCCTGTTTCAGGAACCAAACAGAATCATGATTACCACGGATGCCATCCTGTCAGGGTGGGGAGCCCACATGAACCAACAGGTGGCGCAGGGACGTTGGTTTGGGGCAGAGAGAGCAGCCAGTACCAATTGGCTCGAGCTCTGAGCGGTACGTCTAGTTCTGTGCAAATTCAGCAAGACGGTGAGGCACTGTCATGTCCTCATCCTGACCGACAACATGGTGGTCAAGGCCCATGTCAATCGACAGGGAGGCACCACGTTGGTGGCCCTGATGAAGGAAGCCCAACTACTAGGTCGTTGGGTGGAGCAGCACCTGTTATTCATCCGGGCAGAACACACTGCTGGCAAGACCAATGTGAGGGCAGATTTGCTAAGCAGGGTGGCAATGGGCAACGTCGAGTGGAGACTACACCCAAGGCTGTTCCAACAAATAGTGGAGCATTACGGTTTCCCAGTGGTGAACCTCTTCACAATGACCAACAACGCCCATCTGCCACATTTCTTCACCAGATTCCAGTCTCAGGGGGCCGAGGGAGTAGATGCTATTCGCAGCACGTGGCCACCGGGCCTGCTGTATGCATTCCCCCCTCTTCCCCTGATACTGCAGGTAGTCAGGAAGCTGATAAGGGAACAAGCCGAGATTGTCCTCCTAGCTCCTCATTGACCCCGCAGGTCCTGGTTCGCCGACCTACTCGATCTGTCGGTGGCACCACCTTGGTGCATACCCCAGACCATGGACTCTCTTACTCAGGGGAAGATAACATCATCCAGACCCCCAATGGTTACAACTAACCACTTGGCGGTTGAGCGGGAAGCCTTGCACAGAAACCAACTTTCGTCCCAAGTGATCATCACCATTCAAGCAGCCAGAAGAACTTCCACAAATCGAATCTATTAGGCAACATGGAAGGCATTCTGTGGATGGTGCTCCAAGGAAGGCGTGGACCCCACCTTGGCCTCAGTGGCTCGTATCCTCGACTTTCTACAGTGAGGGCTTGATAAGGGGCTGGCGCCTAACACTCTCAAATGCCAGGTGATGGCATTGTCCTCGGTCATCTTGGACGGTACCTCAGGCCCCCTATCTCAACAGCCCTTGATATGCTGGTTCCTGAAAGGAGCTACGAATTTGAGACCACCAGTAGTATACCGGTACTCTACGTGGGACCTGTTGAGGGTACTCCAGTCCCTTACTAGGCCACCGTATGAACCGCTGCGGTTGGTGCCCATGAGATTTCTTACGATTAAGGTTACCTTTCTAGTGGCAATTACATCGGCCAGAAGAGTATCGGAATTAGCGGCTCTGTCTACCCATCCAGACTTGTGCACATTCCACCCGAACACTGTTGTGCTTCGGCTGGACCCTACATTTCTCCCCAAAATCAACTCATGGTTTCACAGAGCACAAGAGTTGATCTTACCAGACTTCTGCCCCAATCCAAACCATCCGCTAGAAAGACGTTGGCGCACATTGGATGTGCAGAGGGCTCTCCATATCTACATCAAGAGGACCACATCATTTCGCAAATTGGAGGCTCTGTTCCTCTCCTTCCAATCTCAGAATTTGGGTAACAGGGTGTCTCTGGCCATGATCACCAGAGAGCTACGATCCTGCATTGCCAATGCATACCGTCTGTCAGGACTTTCAACTCCTCGTCTACTCACAGCACACTCTATGCGGAGCACGGCCCAATCTTGGATTCTATATCAGCCCTACGAGAAGGAGCGTATCCGGTAAGTCCAACGCTCCCTTTCTACATGTCGTTGAACTAAATGTCCATCTATTATGACCTATCTTGTTAAAGTTCAGAAGTATCTGGAAGACTGGGCTTCCACTTCCGGTCTCTGTCAAACCCAGACGTGGAAATAGGCTGCTCTGTTTTCACTCTGGTCCCCCCCCGCCTGGTGGCTCTGAAGGGAGCCTAAAGCTGCTTTGGAGAAGCTACGAGGGGTGCCCGGAATGATCAGGGGGAAATCGCAATTCCCCTGGAGGATCCCTGGGCTGAAAGTCCCCTCAGCCACAGCGGGTTGAAGAGGTGGTCAGAAATGGCCACTATGAAGACAGAAACAATTACTGAGCAAACCAACAAATAAGACCGGTGCAGGAGAAGTGAAGTGAAGGCAGTGAGCAGCCATGGAACTGGGTGAGAGCTAGAATTTTTTTTTCTGAATTTTACCCCTAAAGACTATCTTCAAAGAAAGATTCCCAAAATTACTCAGATTTAGTGGTGAAAGAACTGGGGGGAAAAAAGCTGAAAATTGAAGCAGAAGCTGAAGGGAAAAGGAAATCAAAGGAGAGAGCATCAAAGGATTTATAAATAAAAGATAGAAAACTGGTTTTTTAACCTGAAAGATTTTTTACTGGTGAATGGACATTGGTGGATATTGGAACAACGGACTTAAAGAATTTATTCTGTAATAAACAAAGACAGGGCTGTTCAAGCTAGACTGTGACTGTAAATTTGAGCCTGTAGCGCCATCTACTGGAGAAGCATATTTCATTTAAATAAAGCAGAAGAAAGATTGAAACTTAACAGGACTATAAAGCAAATTGAATCTTTAAAAGAGACTGAGGAGAGGAGAAGGAGAAAGAAGCATCTATTTGTTTTGTCTTGGTTTGACTGGATGGAAGAAATGAGAAGCACAATTTGAAAATAGGAGAACTGTGCCCTTGAAACAGGAATTTGGATTTAATATTGAAAATACTGATATATATGGAGTTGGATCACAAATAAACAGACATAAGGAAGAGCTTATAAATGTTCCACCAGGAAGAAATGAACAGTTGCAAGGAGCTGGTGTTGTCACTATGGGAAACATGGACTATGATGAAAATAGAATGTAAAGACTTAAAGAATAAGATGGAGAGTATGGAAAAAATGGGAAAAATACTCCAAGGGAAGAAGGGAAGGCAACATATTCCAAAAGAGGTGGAATTGAACAAAAGCATGGTGATAAAAGCAGAAGGAGGGATCCAAAAAAAGAATACAAAAAATGCAAGGGGCACAATACAAAAAGGGGAAAAGAGGGAAGAAATTAAACAAAGAATCAGTAGTGGGAAAAATGCTAGGGAGGGAATAAAAGCTCAGTCTCATGAGGGAAAAAGATGGGAAAAAGAGCAGATATCCTGAAATTAAAACACAGGGAAAGGAGGAAGAAAGGAAAGTTCAAAGTAAATAAGTCAGATAAAAATAGAGCCAGAAATTCAAAGAGGGAATATGCAAACGGAAGACAAGCTAAGAAAAGAACAGTTAGAACCTTAAGGAAAAGGAGGGATGATGGCTAGCTAATAAGAAACTTTTCTAGTGATAGAAATTGGCAGAGGTGCAGATAAAAGATTAGAAATAATAAGAAGAGAAGGTTAGGGGAACAATATAGTTAAATACATAATTCCTAATTGTTTTTGAAGTATAGTATCTATGAAATATGAAATCAGAAATATTTTAGATGGAAAAGTAGGAGTTAGTGAGATCAATACATATAACTAATAAATATTTAGAGAAGTAAAGAAGGGTTGTATAAGAAATGTAAGAGGATACATAATGACCCTAAATATGTATTTGTATTAACATTTATGATAAATGAGAGATAATGATAAAAGAAATAAATTATGGATACAGTGTCATAGAAAGGATATGAATATATATATAATGTCAACACATAAACTGTCATTAATATCTGCACTAACATATATGATAAATGAGATACAATGAGATACAAAAAGAATGAACTAGGGACACTGTTACAGAATAGATATGAACATATATAATGTTAATACATATGATTGTAATATAAGTCAAGGGATGGAAAATGGCTAATATAAGAAATGTGGTGAGTAAGAATATTAAGTTTGTATTGACAGCACAAAAAGAAGAATGGTATAAAGACAATATAGTAATAATTAGGGAAAGATTTATTATTATCATTATTATAACTATTAGAATATTGTAAAAGGTTAGAGATGAATAGAGAATTTGATAATAGAACTTGGTACAATGTTGAAATGTGGATTTTTGTATATTTAAAAGGGATGAGTATGCTTAAGATGAGTACTGTTAATAGAAATAAGAATAATAATGGAATAGAGGAGGATTAATATGAATTTATCTGTACCAAAATGATTAATAGTATGTGATATAATCAGTGTATCAAAAGATGCCCAGATACACACTGTACACACAATGATAAGTTGGGGATAAAAAATAAAAATTGTTATATATATAAAAAAAGAAGTATCTGGAAGACTGCAGAATATTCACCATGTTTTAAAAAATGCATTTGGATTGGCTGAACTGCAGAATCTCAAATTTTCTCCTGCCATGGTAGAATTACACATTCTCCATATTGCATGTAAGAACTAGATTCTGAATAAAGAACAAATTTATGCATCTTGTATCCTATGCTTGGAATTCCGAAAACTCCTAGAATTAAGGAGAGGGATATTAATTTCCTGCAATCCATTTAATTCTAATTAATTATTTAAATATCAAATTTCTTTTATTCAGGGTGTTGTAAGACCAACAGGTGGTTATGCAGTTATGCTAAACTGGACCATGTCAGCTGTATATGGACTTAAGCCTAAAGAGGTAATTTCAGTTTATATAATATGATTCAATTAAGAAAACCAGTTCCTATATTTTAATTACATTTTATATCTCATTTTTAGGTTTGGTGGGCTGCATCTGATTTTGGCTGGGTGGTTGGTAATTCTTACATTTGCTATGGACCTCTTCTGCATGGGAATACGACAGTTTTATATGAGGTGATTATTTTTAAATTTTTAATTAACTCATTTGAGATGCTCTTCACAAACAGTAAATAGACACATAAAATTCTGCTAATTAATATGTGATCACTATTACTACTTTTAGTAATAGTACTTTTAGTAACTGTAGTGGTTTAATGCTTTTAGTAACTTTTAGTAATAGTGCTTTTCACCAGTCTCATATAGAATATCTGGTTGTGAGGTGATTATGAAGGCTCTGGCTTCCTTGGAGAAACATATATATGTATATTTATATTTATTAAATTTATATACCGCCCCCTCTCCCTAGGGACTCAGGGATAATTTAACTCTACATAATTTGTAGAGGCCTCTCATCTGTGTGCCCAGCAAGATGGCTCTGCCATAGGTTCACCATCATGGGCCTATAGAGCTGGGATTCCCAAATAGTGGTATCTAGGCTTGAGTCTACTTGAAACCCAAACAAAGTCAGCCTGGTTTTGTACCTGCTGAGATGTGTATGCAATGTATTAATAATTACCTGGTGACAATTCTATGCAGTATTTGCAAGTCATATTTTTTTTTGTACCTCAGTAATTTATTCAGTGCATCACCAGACAGCCTTGACACACTAATGTGGGTACATATGAATAATTTCCTCATGTTTGTACAAATGCATTTTAATAATTGTTTCAGCATTCTGCTGATAAGTTGATGCCATGTTGCAATGTGCCCTTAAACTGTGAAAGAATTATGGAATATTTTTTACCCAATTACATTTTTAAAACTAATCTCTTTATAGGGAAAACCTGTAGGAACTCCAAATGCAGGTGCTTTTTTCCGTGTGCTATCAGAATATGGAGTAGTGGCTCTTTTTACTGCACCAACTGCAATTAGAGCAATCCGTCAACAGGACCCTGAGGCTATCCTGGGGAAGCAGTACAATTTGACAAGGTGAATTTTGGTCTCTTTGTTTATCACATTTGAAGATGATGCAAAATTGGTTATGATAGAAAAGCCCTAGAAAATAGAAATAACATTAAAATGGGCCTCGATTGGACAAATGGCTTTAATAAGCTTCACAAACTAGGACAGCAAGAACAACATTCTCTGAATTTGGCTTTGATCTCATTAAACTTGATTTGTGTTTATTTAATCCAAATACTTCATCTGTGGCAGATGCTCTTCTAATCTCATTTCTTTTATTCAGGAATCTATTTGAAAGACATTGTCAGATAATTCAGTTACCTAATACCTTAATTCTCTTTGTCTTTAGAAAACATCATCTTCTAATCTCCTGGGTCATTTGTTTTGTGATCTTTTTTCCATTAGCCTCCCATGTTTTAACAGCTTGGGTAATGGGTTGTGTGATGGCCTTGCGAGTTCTTTTGTTGTGGTGTCCTTGGTCCTGCATTGTAATCTTCTGGGTTGTTTGTGTTTTGATCTCTTTTCCATTAGCTTCCTGTATTGTAACAGCTTGGGTGATGGGTTGTGCGATGACCTTGTGAGTTTTATTGCTGTGGTGTCTTTGGTCTTGTGCTGTGATTTCCTGGGTTGTTTGCTCTGTTGCAGATTCTTGAGTTCTTGTGGTGTGATTTCCTGAGTTTTCTGATGTGATGACCTGAGCAGGTGGCTGTGATGTAGCATTCTGGGTTTTGGTCTGGCTTCAAGTTTGAGGTCTGGGTCTGTATTCTTGCCATGTGTCAGCTTGTTTGGTTTTGGGGTTGTGGAGTGTGACAGCTGGTGAAGCAACCATGGTCTGGTTTCTGGGTGGTGGTTGTCCTTCATTTATAGAATGGGTTTGAGCCTGGGTCTGAAGAGGGGGATTGGCGGTGGTGTCCTGTGTTGTTTTAGGTCTGGTGTTGGTTTTTGTGGCTGGGACTCGTTTGTTGGTGAGGGCTAGTTTCCAAAAGTCTGGTAGGCGGGAGATATCATCCCGTTTGTTCATAGTATGGGGGTGTTTTTCTATTTCAATGGCTTCCCTGATTATTCTTTTGCTGGAGTGTTCAATGTCGGATATTGATTTGGTTCCTTCAAAATTGATTTCATGTCCTGTGGCTTTGAGGTGTTGGAAGAGGGAGGAACTATTTTCTTCTTTTTTAACTGCATTCTTGTGTTCTGTGATGCGTGCATTTATTCTCCTGTTGGTTTTTCCAATGTATGTGGCTGGGCAATTGTTGCATGGTGTTAGGAATGTAAAACTAACAATTGTTGGGTAGACAATATATAAACCAGGATTGTTACTTTAAGGATAGTTACTTTACCTTTAAGTGTACTATAGCTTTAAAGAAAAATGTGATTGGCTATTGCTTCAATCAAGCAGCAATAAGAAGGAGCCAGAACTACTTGTCATTGTGGGTTACTGGATGTGGATTGTTGGTTACTGAATGCAGGGTGTTTGTCAATGAAGAAGAGCCTTGTGTTAACCAGCGTGTATACTGTGAGTTTACTGTTTGCATTGAACTGTATATTTGTTACTGGACTTTGAATATTGGATTATCCCTGAACTGAACTGTTTGATGACTGACTGACTTGACTGTGAATGAATTCGGACTGACTGATGGACATTGCTAAACCTCTATTTCCATTAAAGTAAAAACCTATTTTCCTACTCAGTGTATCTGTATATTGGTTTGTGTATTTTACCACACCACTCTCACAAGGTTCCGCTGTGTACTTATTCTCCAAATGGAGGACCATTCTTAACACATGGTATTTCATAAACTCCTTGGTTTTCTAACTGGATCTTGTGTTTGGGGTTTCTTAGGATGTTGGCTATTTTTTGGTCAGAGCTGAAGGCTGTCCTGATATGGGAATGTGAGGCTTGCCTAGAGATAGCAGTTCATCTTCTTAATAGTCTGAGCACTCTCCTTGGCAGTGCATTTAAAAGCACAATGCCCGCTTTAAGTGCTCCCATAATAAAAATACAGCCTCAATCTGTATTTTTTTCTGAACTCTGGAAGAGAAGTGAGCACCCGCAACCCTCACTCCCCCCAAATCTACTAGACCATTCCCTTGCTTAACAGCCTTTCATGAAACTTGGCAGCTTCTATCTCCCCCTCATTGGTTGATTTGCTAATTAATCTGACTCTCATGCTCTTAACCACAGCATTATGTGGTTGCAGGGAGTTGTGAGCCTTTTGAGATTGGCCAAGAAGCAGTACAAAGATTATAGGAATACCACATTACTATTGGATGGTACAATAATAAAAACTAGAAAGCCTGTGGAGTTTCCTACTGCCTCCTAGTCAGAATCAAGGTGGAATTAATTTGAGTGTTTCTTATGCTTTATTTAATTTCCCAGGATTGTCTCTTTTGGTTAATTGTTACTGCATACTTCAAAATTATCTCAGCACATCTCTAAAGCAATGGAGTCCCAGCAGGGCACAGTACTGCAAGGAGACAAATATTGTCTGTTGTTCCCTTTCCCTCCATTTCCTGAGAGTCTTATGGAAAAACCAGGTTGCATAGTGGCTGATGACTTCCTTCTACCAGTCAACAATAGAAAGCATCCTCACATACAGTATGGTACACCGGACTAAGAACCGCAGACAAGAAGGTACTACAGAGGGTAATGAGCACAGCACAAAAAATCATGGGCTGTCCCATAACCCCACTGGAGGAAATAGCCAGATC
>JAEANM010016005.1:0-13425 GCA_017656035.1 Myanophis thanlyinensis
TGTTTATGTGTGTTTGTGTGTATGTATGTACTCTACTTTCTTCCTAAAGAAAACAATATGTGAGTTGTACAGGGCAATTTAATGAAAGATGTTCGGCATTACCTTTTGACGGTGCTCAGCTGATAGAGCTATGGTGTCTCTCACTGAAAGCCTTCCAAAAAAGGAACTTTAATGCCAACCTAAATGATAGAACACTGTAGAAGTAAAGCGGTGTGAGGAGAAGATTTCAGATTTACATTCTCCTTTGTTTCGAAATGAACTCAAAAGTTTCAAAGCTCCCCACAAGAAGGCATCCTGAACTTGGTAGCCCTCCAGATCTGTTAGATGACAGCTCTTTGAATGTTCCAACTGGGCGCTTGGGAATGCTGGGAGTTGTAGGCCCAACAAATCTGAAAGGAACCAAATCGAGGAAGGCTTCTTAGAGATGTCTTTCAAAAAACACTACAGAAGAATATACTGTAAAATTCTAGCACTTGGATTGTATGGATGAAAACTTCTGCTCCTGAATTCTTCAGGATTTTGAAGGTTGAAACAAACCCTCTCCACTGAGCCAGAAAACTTGAACAACTAACCCAAGAGGGAGGTACAAGTTAAGGCTTTCTAGCTTATGCCCGTGTCTAGGTAGCTCATTTTGTTCCTTGTTTTTAGAGCAATTGGTACATGGGTGACTGTGGGAGTGAGAAGCAGGGCAAATGATAAACTAGATACGTGATGACATTGTCATACACGTGTTGGAACCTACATAAGTGAATCAGACACCTAATCACAGTTTTTAGATGATAGTGTTACTGTGCAAGAGATACCCTTTGAGTATCACTGTGCTTTGAAACACTTAACTGCCTCAGTATTCAGACAGGTAGACAAGTGAAGGGTTTCTTTGAGATACCTCAGCTTTTATAAGCCATTTACTCTTTTCTGGTTTGGAATCAGAGAACCTTTATATTATTTTGGACACAATCACTTCATGGTTTCCAGATGTATGAGTGAAGGATGCATTCATAAAAAGGAAGAAGGAAAGAGAATAGCAAATCCCAGTCTTTAAACAAACCCATTGAACACATTGAGGTAAAGGTAAAATGTACTTTGTTTACAAGTGAGCAGGCTGTCAGAAAGCATTAGAATGAAATCTTACATGGACTTAAAAAAAATAGAATAAAATTCTGTAGTGCAGAGAGTTGAGGTCTACTTTGTGGGTGTTGCTTGCTGTCTTAAACTCAGCAACTGGGGTAAATGGTCAGAAAAGTTTTTCTTCTCTTAAGTTCCCCCAACCGCCCAGATGCATGTTATAGGCCTATGAAAGCTAAATTATCATGACTAGGATGCTACCCATTTTTCCTGGAATATTTTACACTTTAGAAATGAAATGATACATCCTCTCTTTCAGCTCCTTGTGCCTGCTTTAATTTGAATTGCTAGATTGGATTTCCCAACTGATTCACCAAATTCACCAGAGCCTGGCAAAGTGCAGAGATGGTTCAAAATGCAGGGAAGGGGCATCTAGTTTGTTTATTTGGGGGTTCCCAAAATGTCCCACTAAATGTTTCATTTTTGAGTTATGACCATTTCTGGCTGGTGCAATTAGCAGTAAATAGCTGTTCACAGTGTGGTGCCGTAATGGGAAATGAGGTTAGAGTTTAATGACTACCATAAGTTAGAACTGGGTTCAAACAGCCATCCTGTTTAACTCAGCTGTACAATTGCAGCTCTGTCTTTCAGAACTTTGCTGAGTACATAAAAGAGGCAAGGCCTTGTCTTTGCTGCAAATAAATGTTATTACAGTACTTTCCCTCCACACTTAGTTTTGTAAAGGAATGGCTGTGTGAGGCAGGCAAAGAGAAGATTAGATCTTATTAACTGCTGCCTGTTGTCCAAAGACATCTCAGACTGTGGCCACCTCACTTTTCATAAGTCCCTTGTGGGTGTTATTAGTATTTTAGCCCTTCTAAAACTTATTCAAATGGACAAAGCCGGCACAGATAAGTTGGGTGATATGAATACATGATCTCAAGATGTTGAAACCGTTGTTATGCAATTGGATCATTGAAAACCAGGATTGAAGAGCCTGGGATGTTGTAGGACTTCACTGCCACATAGAAGATCAGTTTCTTAGGTTGCCTGTTGGGATGCAGTGATTTGCTTGTAGGATGCTAGAAAACCAAATATAAAGAACTGCCATCAGATGCGGTTGCATATTGCAAGTTTATGATGGAATATCTAGAGGCCTGGAGACTAAAACATATGAAGAACGATTGCAGGAAATGGGTATGGCTAGTCTAGACAAAAGGACTGGGGTGACATAATAGCAATATTCCAGTACTTGAGGGACTGTCACAGAGAATAGGGGGTCAACATGTTTTGCAAAGGCAAGACAAGAAACAATGGATGGAAACTAATAAAGGAGGATCAATCTGCAATTAAGGAGAAATTTCCTAACAGTGAGAACAAATAACCAGTGGAACAGCTTGCCTTCAGAAGTTGTGGGTGCTTCATCACTGGAGATTTTTAAGAAGAGACTGGACAACCACTTGTCCCAAATGGTATAGGGTTAGTTGGACTAGAAGACCTCCAAGGTCCCTTCCAGCTCTATTCTGATTGACTGATTGAGTGAGAGGAATGTGTGGCAATCAACAATCAAGAAAATATTTGAGAGGAGGAGAAGAAATCGGTCAGATGAACATTTCACTTCAACTGCTGACCACTGGCCATGTAGAAACCAGATCCTCTTGCTATGAGAAACAGGAACGAATAAATTAGAAGCTCAAGAATTTAGATCCTTTGTTCGCATTGCAATTCCAGGCTTTATGTCAGCAAAGACGTATCAGTAACCTAATCAAATTGGCTTATACATTGCTTGTATATATAATTTGTTGTTGATTTCTGCCAGGCTGCTTTAGAGCTCTATATCTCTCAATCTGGGGCACAATCATAAACATTTTATTCTCCATGTAACTTGAGGAGTAAACGCTGTGCATTTATTTTGCACATGCTCCAATTAACTTTATATTTCTTTGATGTCTTGGTTTCTTTAACATTTTGGTTTTCCATCTAGGCACTTCCTTAGATTTGGGTGACATCAAACTTAGTTTGGAGCACTTGCTAATCATTTTTGGCCATCCACAGTATCCTGAGTTCAAGATATCTTTTTACTATTCAAGTAATATTTCCTATTTTCTTATCTGATGGATCAACTCAGTCAGTTCTGTTGCCTTGCATTGAGTCTACATTATAATTCTACAATTCTTGGTACTCAAGCCAAGTATTTTTAGGTGTTTGCTCTAGTAATTTCAGTTTATCTTTTAATTTGTAAAATCTCGATTCTAACAAGTACATTCCTTTCAAAGGTAATAGGAATAATGAATTGTCTTTTACAGATCAGGTTCACTGAAAAATATATTCCAGAGAACCACACAGATGTGCAAGTATATATCCCAGCGATCCAAAAGAGCCACACTATATTTAATACTTATCTCTTCAACAAGTGTCCCGGGTGATACTACTTGACTTCCAATAACAAGATTTGTTGTTGTTTTTTGCTATAATGTATTAAAAAAAAAGATGACTTTAATAACTGGACAACATTGTGGAAAATATGTATGCACATAAACACACATGGATTTTCCATGCTCTGTTCATCCCAATATTACATTAAAACATGGTGTTTGCGGGAAATTCAGAAGCGAGACAGAACAACCACTACATAACGTGGAAATTTTGTTACAAATTATTTTACCCAGATCTCCATTTATTGAAAACGTGAGGGTTTTCCTTGCTAAAACTTAAACCCGTGAATAATACTCTACCAAGCTTTTGTTTGCACTCAAAAAAGTCCATAGTTTTCCCATGAAAAAGCAATTTATTTTGTGAGTCCTTCCAAGGTCTGGACGTTTTTACAGGTTTCCACCTGCCTGGAAGATAGTCCTTTTGGTTAAGTAAGTTCATGCATTCTCCAAGCCTTCAGATGATTCTATAGTTTTGCAAGCCCTCAGCTTCCATTCTTCCTTTCAAAAGTTACATGCCATGCTGTAAAGTAAATCTTGCTTCCCTCACCATTCCCATCCACTGAATTGGGAATAACAAAATGAAACACAATTAGGCCATGAAAGATCACGTAGACATCTCCTTCCCAAGGCTTTTCCTGTTTGGAAAGAATGGTGTAGAAAGGCCTCTGCGTTGCTCATACCAGTTTCAGCACAACTTTATACAACAATCAGCACGCCACATAATTTTCCTCATGAAAACCAAGGGGGCCCAGAGCTGGGGAAGATGGAGTGAGAGAGTTGGTCTGCAAAGTGAAAAATTGAGGGCTCAGCCAGCTGAATATTCCGGGAAGGTGAGGTCTCCAGTTTCAAAAATACCAAGGGGGTGGGCGGTGAGCAACAAGAATGAGTTCTTTTAATACACAAGCAGAGTTGTGTAGCTGAGGGTCAGCAAAATTTCAGAATCCAGTAAGTCCAATAATTGAAAATCTGGACAGGTTCAAACCAATATTTTTAACATTGCTCAAGTGTTTGGGTTTTTTTTTCTTCTTTTTTTAACTTTGATGTTGTTGTTTTTTTCATTTTTTTGTGGGAATGTGCAGACCAGCTACTTTCCATGCTCTGCAATATATCTTTCTCAGAAAGCTTTGGGAGTGTGTGGCTAAGCCCTGCCTGTCTTGTCAAAGGATGTGGGTGAGGAAAGACTATGCTGGAACGATATTATTTTGTGGGTCGCTGGCTGGCTGCTCCCCAATCCAGCAATTCTGTTGTAATGAACTCCACTCTTTTGCAACTAAGGAAAACAGCTGTATGAAGGTTTCAGGCCCAATATTAGCCTAGAAAATATTCATTGCTGTTCCCGAGGCTGGGTTTTGCAAGTGGAGCCAAAATCACTTACTGCGCATTAACTCTCCTTTTCAACCATATTTCCTTCAACCATGCGGAAAGTGGTTAAAGAATTGACGTTCACGCACTGTTTTAAAATGGAAGCTTGGGAATCAAGAAAGAATGTAAAACTCTATATTGCTGATTACATTTGGGATTATTGGTGGTCCACATCAGGATTTTTCAACCTCAGCAACCTTAAGATGTGTAGACTTCAACTCCCAGAATAATTTTAATTCTTTTTAATTTCAGTCCTAAAGTTGCTGAGGTTGACTAACACTGGTCTACATTATTCAGAAAACAAAGATGAGGCCTGTTGCAGGAGAAACTTGAAACTACAGGTAGTCCATCAGTTCATTTAATGACTGTTCAAAGTTACAACCGCACTTTAAAAAGTGATTAATGACCATTTTTCATAGTTACAACCTTTGCAGCATCCCCATGGTCACAGGATCAGAATTCAGGTGCTTGGCAATTGGTTCCTATTTATGACGGTTGCTGTTAAGGATGGTCCTCCGTTTGGAGAATGAGTATACAGCGGAACATTATGAGAGTAGTGTGGTAAAATACACAAACCAATATATAGATACACTGAGTAGGAAAATAGGTTTTTACTTTAATGGAAATAGAGGTTTATCAATGTCCATCAGTCTGAATTCATACACAGTCAAGTCAGTCAGTCTTCAAACAGTTCAGTTCAGGGATAAGCCAATACTTAAAGTCCATTACCAAATATACAGTTCGATGCAAACAGTAAACTCACAGTATACACACTGGTTAACACAAGGCTCTTCTTCTGTAACAAACGCCCTGCATTCAGTAACCAACAACCCAGTAACCCACAATCAGTAATCCACAATCACAAGTGATTCTGGCTCCTTCTTATTGCTGCTTGAGGAAGCAGTAGCCAATCACATTTTCCTTAAAGCTATAGTACACTTAAAGGTAAAGTAACAAACCTTAAAGTAACAATCCTGGTTTATATATTGTCTACCCAACAATTGTTAGTTTTACATTCCTAACAGTTGCAGTGTCCTGGGATCACGTGATCCCCTTTTGCGGCCTTCTGACAAGTACAGTCAATGGGGAAATCAGATTCATTTAACAACCATGTTACTAATTTAATAACTGCAGCGATTCACTTAACAATTGTGGCAAGAAAGGTCTATCATGGGGCAAAAGTCACTTAACAAATTTCTCACTTAGCAACATAATTTTTGGGCTCCATTGTGGGCATAAGTCGAGGACTACCTGCATCTGGGTTTCATAGTCACATTCATTTGGATAAAAAAAAATCAGGTTTGATTATAATTTGTCATGTGAGATTGTTATTGCAACTTCCAGAATCTTGGAAGTTTTTGATGCTTTCTGTTCAGGTTTTTCAAGTAAAAATGTAGATTAAGGAGCTGCACTGTAGAGATTAAGATATGCTCTTCTGGATCTGAAGAAGTCAACACATCAAGAAAGCCACCGCCCCGAGTCCCTAGGGAGAGGGGGCGGTATGTAAATTAAATTAAATAAAATAAATCAATAAGAAATTGAAAAGTTACAAAATGTTTATAGGACAATCTAGTATGTGCCAGCTCAAATATAAGCTGAATGATATGGAAACTTATACAGCCACATTACACAAGATGCCTTATTATGAGGCAGTTCATAATAAAATTAAACAAAAGTATAATAAATAAAACAACAAACCCCACAACAACAGACATCCCAATCAGAGTGCATAGATTCCTGAGCTCTTACATTTGATGGACTCACTTCTTTCATAGCTTGGGTGAAGAGCCAGGTTTTCATAGTCTGCTGAAAGGCTGATGGGGTGGTAGTTGGATGAACAGCATCCAAGCAAGATTTTGGCTTGAAGTTGACATTGGTTTGCTTCCTCCCCAAAAAATGTTCTACAGCTGTTGTACACCTTGCTTTCAAAGACTGGTGTTTGCGAGTCTTTTCAGTCATTATGTAAAAAAAATGGCAACTTCAGTAGAAGGCCTCCATTTTGTTCTTCGCTGTCACCTATCAGTATAATTGTTCCTATATTGGCTTGTGCTGCTGAAACATCTACAGCAGGGAGAATGAGGCCCTCTACCCCATTTGTGTAACGACATCTTGAAATCTGTAATGACATTCTAGTTTCTACCAGACTTTCATGGCTAGATAGGTTAAGAACCACCATATATAATTCATCTAGAAATGGCTTTGGAGTTCATGCTCAGCAAAGGCAGCAAAACAAGTTTGAACCTTAAGGCTTCCATTCAGGTCAACTGGCAATTTTGTCACTTCACAAGTCCTTTATTTTGAAACTGGAAAAGCATCCTGTACATTCAGAAAAGCCTTTCTAGAAATAAGAAAAACTGAGCAGTTGCTTCTTAGACTGTAGCAACTGAAGGCAGGTGTAGATTCTGGTTTTTTGGGATGAAAGAACTGTTAACATTACCTAATTTCCAAGACAGATAAAAATGGGCGCATTTTACACCCTGCTGGGGTATAAAATAAGTCTCTCAACAGAAAGTTAATTCGATGAACAAGTTACACGTTGTAATAGCATCCTCTAGTGTTCATTCTCCCCAGCTTTCCTTATTTTTGAAAAAAGGAAGTAATCATCCTTAAGGTTGCCACAGGAGATTGTTTGTATGAATGTGTGCGAGCTCTAGCAGAGCTGGGCTGCAAAACGGAGCCCAGGATGGCAACCAAGACCCGCATTTCTCTCCACCTCTTGCTGCCATCTAGCGACCGTCCTGATGTTTGCAGCGGGGATCGGGTAATCTCACCGGAATTTACTCCCTTGTCTCTCGAAAGGGCCGTCGCAATCCGACGCGATTGCCCCGTGGCAATTTTGAAGGTGCCGCGGCGCCGTGGTGCTGAGGCATCCCTTCGGAGGCCTCGCGAGTTACGTTGCGAAAGCGCATTGCGATCCGGTAGAAGGCCTCCGAAGGAAAGACTCCCAGAGAAACGCCTGCGGGGAAGGAGAGACACCGGTACTGTCAGAGAAATGCTGTGCCCGAGCACGAAGTTAGAGCAGAACTATCTAATTTTGGCAACTTTAAGACTTGTGGACTTCAACTCCCAGAATTCCTAATAAAACTGCCATGAAACTGCTACAATTATGGTGACCTTATGCTGGCTGAGGCATCCTGGGAATTGAAGTGCACCCATTTTAAAGTTGCTGAGGTTGAGAAATACTGCCCTAAATAGTCTTTTTTTTTTCTCACCCCTCACAACGAACTATCCTATAGGTCTCCCCCCACCCTTAAACTCGCACACAAACAGCTTATAAATGTTGAATGATTAATGTGACTGGGACAAAGGAGCTCAACAGAGATTATTGGGTAATTAATAATATATTCCCTAGTGATACAATCTAAATCAGTGTTTCTGAACCTTGCTGGCTGGGGAATTCTGGGAATTGAAGTCCAAACATCTTAAAGTCACCAAAGTTGAGAAACACTGATCTAAATGCTTCCAGTAAACCTGCATGAATGCTTATACAAGCTAAGGTCAAAAAAATCAAAACAATGGCCATAATTCTGGTTGAAGCGATGCCTGTATTTTATGAATGACAGATGGCTGGAGTTTTGATTGCATGGTTGTAGTTACCATCTTGTCTTTTTGGAACAGATACCCATGTCCCTGTGTTATAGTTGTTGCCAATCAGTCGTCATTGGCTTCATGCCATTTGATAAATTTTGCATTCAGTTTGGACATGCTTTTCAGGGAGCCACTTTTTAAAAATTAGTTAGCAGTACCTAGTTGATGTCTGGCTGCGAAAAAGCTAATTTAGTTGGAGTTGGAATAAAATTCATACTTGGATGGGAAACTACCAGGGGATATCAGGACCAGAGATTATTGAAATTGAAAAAACAAATTTGAGAAAAAGCAGCAGCAAATTATTTGTGTATTGTTAATTAAGGTAACTATTTGCATATGTTTATGAAGTCACCAGGAAGAGCCAAGTTCTGTTTCAGAGTCTTTATCATTGGTATTGATTTTTCTTGTAACTTAAATTGAAAGATTGCTGTAGAGACTAATAGGTATGTTAAAACTTTACTTACTTTCTTATTTATTTATATCTCACCAGTGTTATTTTTATAAAATAAGATGGGGTATAAATAGAATGAATTAATTAATATTAATTAAACAAAGAAACAAACAAAGAAATAAATATTGGACACATTGCAGGAAGAGTTATCTTTTTCTTATTAACTGACGAAGTAATCATATGCCCAGTTGTCTGACTATATGAGGAGTTGGCAATCCTGAAGAAACTTCAAATTCCATGCCATCCTGAAGTTTTGCCTCTCTCTTTTTTTGGCTGCTAGAGATACCCTCCCCCTAACACCCCTGTTGAAAATTTGCAGCGCATTGTAGCTTTTCCCTGTTTTGAAGTTACAACCTGATGAAAGTGATGTTATAAATTCTAATGTGACTATGACATGTTGGGGAAAAATCTTAGAGACTAAGTAGCTCTGCCTAGTTCATATCCCTTAGAGATCAAGAACTTGTCCATAGAGTGCCGCTGCAGCTCCCATCTTTCCTCCCAAACTCAGCTGTGGCTTCTGGCCACCAAAATATTGCCCACCCTTTGTGTATAACAAGAGCCAGTGTGGTATAATAGTTAAAATGTTTGACTATAAACCAGTGGTGGAATTCAAATTTTTTTACTACTGGTTCTGTGGCATGGCTGGGTGGTAATGAAACTGGGTGGGCAGTTTCTGTAAGCAGGCTAGAAACAACAAAATATTTTTTTCCTGCCTTCCTTACAGGATTAACCCTGTAAAGAGGAAAAACAAAAAACAAAAGGAGATTTCTTCTAACAACCAGTTCTGCGAACTGCTTAGAAAATGTACTACCAGTTCTAGCAAACTTGTTAGAACCTGCTGAATTTCACCTCTGCTATAAACTAATTTCTAGCTCAAAGATGGGAGAATTGAGTGAGTAATTGAAATCCTTACAGAAGACTTCCCAAATTCTCTTGGGGAGTTGCAGAGTCCAGGGCAGATGTGAAAAACCCTCTTTTAGTTGTCCTTGTTGAAATAAATCCATCTTTTCCAAAATTATTACAGTTCGTCCTCAACATACAACCACAACTGAACCCAAAATTTCTGCTGCGAAGCGAGACAGTTGTAAAGTGAACGTTGTCCCATTTATACAACCCTTCTTCCTACAGTTGTTAAGTGAATCACTGCAATTGCTAATTTAATAACATGGCTGTTAAGTGAATCGGGCTTCATCATTGACTTTGGTTGTCAGAAGTTTGCAAAAGGTGATCCTGGGATACTGCAACTGTCATAAATATGAATTGCCAAGCATCTGAACTGTAATCACATGACCAGTCATACGTGTGAAAAAGTCATTCGTCGCTTTTTTTCAGTGCCGTTGTAACTTTGCACTGTCATTAAATAAACTGTTGTATGTTCATTACCTGTATTGTTCATTTGTGTTCATTTTGTGTTTGGATTTTAAGGGAGCTGTTAAATTAAGATTACACTAAAGACAGGTGTATTGGCACACTATTTAGGAACTCTTGTTTTGGGGTAAAGATTTACTAGAATTATGTAACTAGCATTGGGCCATGACATGCCAGAAACTGGGCCATGCAAACAAACAAAGCTCCATCTGCAGGATGCAGGCAGCACATGAAACCACTCCCTCTCTGGTCCATGGAAAAACCTCTCTCCATGGAAATGGTTCCTGGCTGATCTCCAGGATTTCAGCATGTAACTTATCCACAGATGTTGGAGTCTGAACTTGGAATGTCGCTCCTTGTCCTGTACAGATTGTTTCTTCTACACCTTACCATTTCTTTATCCCATCTTTATACCAGGAAGTTCTTTGTGACACTTGGAGTGATGCTTCACAATTGACAGATTGCACTTAGGTGGCCCAAAGTCCCCCAGTAGAATTCATGGTTGAGCAGAAAGATGAATCTGGATCATCTTCTCAATTGTCTTCATCCCACTTTGCTGCTTGGAACTTGGTTCTCATTCCAAGAAAGACAGTAAGACCAATTTGAGTCCAAATTGGCCTCAAAATTTTTCAATCTCATCTTACTATCCAAATTCAATTGAGAATTCTAAACAAAACATGCCATAAATAAAGTATGACATAAAACAAATGAGAACTGCAGCAAAATCTTGACTGTGTTATCACCTAACAGGAATCCTCCTTTTTCAAAGAGCCTCTTAGCCCACCCAGCCTGTCCCTAGAATTCTGTAACCACCAAGCAAGCAGTCTAAATGAAAATATCCATCTTAATATGAAAATCCACATTTGTATTTTTAGAGTCAGCTGATCAATTCCTAAACGAGTGATTTAAGTTTTGGTGTAAGACTCAGTGCCAAAAAACTATCAGTCAGGCTGCAGAATGGAAGGTTTGTAGGCGTACTTCTTCCAACTACTTTCTGTCTGAAGCATATTAAAGTTGCATTTCTATGACCCAGAGGGGCATTTTTGTCCTCCCAGGGTAGAATAATGGCTGTTTGGAAACAAACCTACAATCTGTGCTGGGCTTGGTTCTTATTACCACATTAATGTGGAAATTAAGAAAAAAAATATCCCTACAGAATTTTGTATAATATTGTGTTTGCAGGATAGCTGGATATAGCTTTTTTTAAAAAAAGTTATAAAGCTAAATTTATTTTATGAGCAAGGCTGCCACACATTAAGAAATTCAAGATTAGTAGAAGAGGTGATCAGAATCAGTAGCTTAAAAGGTTAAAGGAGCACCTTTCAGAGTGGGTTATAGAACAACTCGCTGCAGCCAACTCTCCATGCCCAATTCTCTGCCAACTCACCGTGGAACAACTCGCCATGGCCAACCAGGCACATGACAACTTCTTGTGGAACAGGAGTTATATTAATATCAAAGAAATGGTGGAATATAATCATTAAAGAAAGGATGCCAAAGGAGGGACAACATAAAATGTGAATGACAAAAATTAAAACATATTAAAATAATTTAAAATAATTACATTGAATTTGTTGAATTGTTTTACGGTGACTTGGTCATGGTGAATTGTCCTGTGGTGAATTGGCCCTGGTGAGTTGGCTCTGGCAAGTTAGCTGTGGCCAACTGACCATTGCCAATTTGCCACAAAGGATTGGACGCTGTGAATGGTCCCATTCTGTCAGAGTGATGAGGGGCTAAAGTTTTAGACTGGCACCAAGGAAGTTGATTCAAATCCTCCCTTAAGGATGGACGAATGCTGTGGGACTGTCAGTTACTGGCTCTTATTACTTCACATGGTTTCCTACTGTGGGGAAAAATAAGAGGGGATCCTGAGTATGCTGCCTGGACTCTTGAACAAAAAGAAGGATGTAAATCTAATAAATAAAATTAAGTAGTTCAAATTCATCACCTGTTTTTAAATACAAGTCATGGGTTTCTCTCTGTCATTTTAGTGAAACTCTGCCCATTAAAAAAAGAACAGCAAAATCTGTTGTTCCTATAGAACTTTATGAAATGGGGAGCAATAGTTGTCCCATAAATCTTGTCTAGGAGCCATAACATTGCATTGCATTTGTTACCTCGCCCAACACCTGCTGACTTGACAGTCTGCAAAGGAAACATCTGTTGTGAAATCCTATAGAAGGCGCTTTTTTTAAAAAAAAAAATCTCTTCTTTCACAAATAACCGCATCATACTGCAGTATTTGGATGTTTGGCTTTTTCAGGAGCAAAAATAAGTGGAAATGAATTATCAATCACTTTGATTCAATTCTCTACATCCTGTGACGTGAATCACGATTCCCAGCTTGTTGTCATCAATTCCTATTTTTTTCTTTTCATTCAGGTACCTGTTTGGCTTCCTTTTATGTCCTCACAGTGGCCAATGTCATGGCTGCTAAAAAGTGCAGTTGCTTCTCGTAGAAAGAAGCATCTATGTTTAATTTTGAGATGGAATCAAATATAATAGAGATAATTGAAAGTCATATTTCTGTCTTTAAAACAACCAAGCCTAGATCCCTTTCTTTGAAGCTTATAACTGTTAGGTAAGAATAATGTAAGTAGCGACATGTACTCTTGAATGTTCAAGAGCAGTCTCCTCATTCCTATTTTGACATAATTTTTGAATATTCATGTATAGATAAACAATCATTGCAAAAGTTGCGGTAACCAAAAGTATCCAATTATATCTATGGTCTTAAGCAATTTTGATATTGCTGCAATGATGTTGTAATGACTGGATATTGGAACTATCATCCAAAAATGGAAACATAGGACATCTTTACAGCTTTAAATAGGAATGTTTGTGGAGAATCTCCAATCCAAGGTTATTTTTCCTCTGTCAGAGTGAAAGAATTAGGAATATATCTTTTTTGCAGGAAAGGCCAAGATGAAGTAATTGCTACTAAATTATTGATACTCATTTTGTTGTAAGAACAACGAGAATTGACTAAATTGTTAACCTAGGTTTCAGAGTTAAGGTAGCTTGTTCTAATATTCCAATTCCAATTCCAAATTTTATTGGTCACATACACAATATGTAGTGAAATGCTTATGCAACCGCAGGTAAGTTAAGGTAGGAAGGGAGGGCTAGGGGTAGCTGGGAAGGTGGGAATCA
>JAEANM010016006.1:0-13425 GCA_017656035.1 Myanophis thanlyinensis
CCGAATCTCAGGGGGGAGTTCATTCCATAAGGAGGGTGCAGCCACAGAGAAGGCCCGAATCCTCGGGGCCGTCAGGCAACATCGACCCGACGGTGGTACCCCAAGGAGGCCTGCCCTGTGGGAGTGCACTGGTCGGTTGGAGACTGATGGTGGCAATAGGCGGTCCCGTAAGTACCCAGGTCCCAAGCTATAATTCTACAATGCAAGGAGTTTTGATAATAATTTAAAGTCGCCTTGAGGCAAGATGTATGGTTAATAAGTCTAATAAATAAAATAATTTAAGCTGAGAATTATTGAAAACACCAGCAAAATGAGAATAACTCTTCACCATGAAGGTGTCCACTTAGTACCATAGAAAACACCTGAATTAAGTCCAGTATACCACCCCTAAGCATACTTATGTGTTAATTAACTTAGTAGTGGTTATTTGCATGAAGGACAAAAAAATTCAGATACTAAGGTGACTAAAGTAACTAAGGAAATAAAAGAATATTATCAAGACTCATTCAACTTGAACTGTATGGATACACCTATGTGGTTTTCCTGGCAGTAACATGAAAATGGCTTTGCTTTTTATTTTACTTTATCATCTAATGTATACCACTAATATTTCCTTTATGTTTCTCACCTGAGCACTAAACAAATTCAAACCTGCTTAGCTTTTTTGATATCAGACAAGGTCAGGTATATATTATTAAGTGCTCTGACATACAAATAAAAGTCTAAGTCAGCCTATGGTGACAGGGCATGTTTCATAAATCCTAAGCAACATTTGCTGGAAACCAGGAACTTCTGACAAATAAAAAGTTGACAATTCTTCCAGGAGTAGATAAGAAAAATCTCAACATATTAGAAAATAAACTGTCAAAATAAACTGTCTGCTTCCCCAGAATCAACATAAAATCAATAGGAAAATCAATTACAGAATTTCTCATTAAAAATGAGAAAGTGCATATATTGGGGCATTTTGACCTGTAAAATGAACACAAGGCTAGATGTAAAGTGGAGTAACTTCAGTAACTCAGTTCACAATTTTATTAGTGCTAACATACACTTACAAATCAAATTTCTAAATAAATGTAGGAATGGCTGGTTAACATAGAGTTGCCAATGGAAAAAGAAATTGATTTTCAAAATCTATTTTATGTGTTAATCTCTGTTTAAGAATTTCATTTTTATCTACTCTACACTGAGAGCAGCAAAGTTTTTCCCAGGTTTCTCTGCACTGGATATTGCATTTAAAATGTTATTAAACAAGTATATTTTAAAAAATCAAAGTTACTGCTGTGTGCCTTAGGCTCACCTTATGAAAGCATTTATTTAAGTACCTATATAATAAGAGAAGCCTTTTAATGATAGGGTAAGAGATAAATAAATACATTTTAATACAAACAAGTCTAAACATCTGAAATCACAGAAGTAAAAATGTTAGTTAAAGACAGCAAAATCAGGTTAAGAAAAAATTAATGTAACATAAATTATCTCTAATGGAGCACAGTATAAGCAAATTTACTAAGTTAGTAAGTTATACAAGTTTCAATTAAAACTATGAATAACTATCGTAACAACTTAATCTGGCCAAATCATTTCAGCCAAGTATCTATCCTTTGTTCACCTCACAGTGCACTGGCATATGAAACAGCAATCTCAAAGACTATTGACAGCTGCATCAATTAATGATTAATACTAAAGACAATGGTCCAATTTCATTTGGGTATGCATTTCATCAATTTTGGTTTTAGATAAACCACTAGGAAATAAAGTTAAGAGGAAAAAATGAGGAAATCTCATGAAAATACTTATTGTAATTGTGACCCCACTTCTACTTATTTCTACAGCTTATTTATCTAATTTAATATTTATAAATTATGATTCATAATTATGTGTCATCCAATCAGTGTCAACTCTTAGTATGTAGGTAATTTTTCTCCATAACAATCTGCCCCTAAAATTGTTCTTTAGGTTTTCCAATGGTGCATCCATCAACATCAGAAGAGTCCACCTATCTTGCTGCTGATCATCCACTTTTTCTTTTCCCTTCCATCTTTCCAACCAATAGAGCCTTCTCAGAGAGTTATGTCAAAGCAGACTGGCTCCAGGTTGGCAATGGAGCATTTGATTGTTGTTGTTTTTTTTTTGGGGGGGGAAGAGTGAGAAATGGGAGATAGTCTTCCTTGACTTTGGCTTCGCTTCTCTTTTTGGCAAATTTCCACTGTTTGCTTCCTTCTGTTTCTTCATCCTTGGCAGTCTCTTTTCCAATTCATCCTTAACAACTTTTTAAAAGTTTATTCTTTAATTCCCCATCATTGATGTTCAGGAAATCAAAATGATATTCTCCTTGAAAATAGTGGGTATACGTGCAAGGTCATCTTGTGGAAACTGCCTGGCTTTCTTCTTCTTTAACTTAACATGGAAAGTTAACTTTGTGATCTGTTCCAAGTCAACACCTAGTCATGTCTTTGAGGCCAGAACTGAGCTCTTCCTCTACTTCCTTTTAGTAGTAATAGTCAATTTTATTTCTATATATTCTATCTGGTGATACCAATGTATATGGGCATCATTTTGGTTGTTTGGAAGTAATGTTAGCTATGAAGAAACTGGAGTAGTGGAAACGTTCCTACTTCATTTTGGTTTCCTAAGCCAAACAATACAAGTACATTTTCCAACTTTGGCATTCTGGTCTCCAATCACAAATAGCACATTTTGCTTGCATGAACTATTGACTCCTTTGTTTTTCATGCCCTGAATAATAAACAGTGTGATATTCTAACTGAAAGTATCCAATCCCAGTCTATCTTAATTTGCTAATTCCTAAGATGTCCATTTGTACTTATTTCATCTTTCATTGTATTCATTGTTCTGAGCTTCCCCGTGTTCATGCTTGTTACATTCCATGTTCCCACTGTAATTTTGTCTTTGCAGCTTTTTTTCCCCTGCATGGCAACATCAGCAAGTATCTGTCCAACAGTCATTAATCTAGCCACGTCATAAACACCATGAGTACTCTAAAAGATTCTCAACTCCTTCTGAGTAGCATACTGTGTGCCATCTGATCTAAGGGCTTTCATCCAGCACTACACCACCAATCATTTTATATTTTCTACCTAAGTGGTTTTCTTGCTAAAAATACAGAAGTGATTTACCATTGCTTTCTGTCACAGAGTATGAATTTATGTCTTTATCGTGTTACTAAAGTGATAATTCGTCTCCAGCATTTTCCTCTATCTCTGTGGCCCAACAAAGGTGACTTCTTGCTTTAGCTAAGAAGTTGGGATGACCTTCTTTTCTTGCCTTGGGTTTCCCTATTGGGAATGTATAAACCTTGGCATATATTCCTGGCATTCTTCATTCATTCTCCTGCCATGATGAGGCAAAACTGTAAAACCTGGGGTAGGGGAGAGTTGTCTATAAAAATAGTTTTATTTAAAAACAGACATTAGCAAAAACAACAAGGTAACCAATAAAAAGGATCACATTATAACATTCAGAGCATTTAATTGTATATCATAGACTCTACATTTAACTTGAACTACGTCTAGATTTGATTTTGACAGGAGTCCAATTTTACCCACTGAAATTTAATAATCTTAATGTATCAGAATTCAATAACTGAAAGCTAAATTAAATTACAACAAAATGCAAGCAATTTTCAAAAAAAGTACAATATAAAATGTGGGCAGTGTACCTTCATTGCCACATAATACTGAGTGGTTACATTACACTGGATTATAATAATAATAATGTGTAAATTCATCTACTATGGTTCTTTAAATATACTTCCCCAAAATATAGCCACAAGAAGAGTCAATATTATATGTACCAGTTTTCAAACTTTCCAAAGAAATATATGCAGGTACATTTACAATTTACCATAAATTAGTTGTGATTTTTCATTAGCTTGCAGTGAAGCAAGTTTGCCTCATCATTTGGAATCTTATAAACCTCTTATATAAAGCAATTGCTGGGAAAAAGAGTTTCAAATCTAGATAAAGTTAACCACATATCTAATACTCATCAAATGCAACCTTATTGGCATATACAATATCCACCTTCTCAGACTGATCAGTTCTACGGCATAGTGGGGATCAGTTGGGGCTTTAAGTCACAAGCCAGTCTTATATGTCCAGAATTATAGTATTTTTTGGACCATAAGATGCACCTAGGTTTAGAGGAGGAAAACAAGAAAAAAAATTGTCTGCCTCCATGGGGCCCATTTTTTGGGCTGCAGAGTGCTTATGGATGCCAGGGAGGGCAAAAACAGGACACACGGAGGGTTCAGGAGTCCAAAAACAGGAGTCTTGGACAACAAGGCTGAAAACTGAGTTGCTTAGCTAGAGTTAGAAATATGTTAGTGAGTCCTCAGGAGGATTCTTTTGAGACTGAGGGCATCTTTTCCAGTATTACAACACCAATAAAACAACAGCCATTAGCTATACCTAACCTGAAAGCGGGCCCCACTTCTATAGTTCCAACAGAGCTACAGAGCTCCAATAGGCAAGTAGGGGAAGTCATTATTTTGCTGCTTACAAATAAAGAACTGTGGATCCATACATTATGTTACTTTCTTATGTATATTAAAAATCTTGCCTCAAAAAAAGCAAGAGATACATTAATCATTTTTGTAATAACTAGTTGGTATGTGACTTTCTCATATCCAGCATGATTTTATCCAATAAGGTAGCAATCTATAGATGCAAAAAATCTAAGAGAGCAAAACAGCCATTTCTTTAAAAAGATTTCATTCACATTTTCTAAGGTGTGTTGTTCAATCTGGCAGATAGCAGCTTGAAGAACAATACACTAATCCAGGGGTGGGCAACTGTGGCCCCTTTACAACCTGTGGACTTCAATTCCCAGAATTCCTGAGCTGTAGAATTGTGGGATTTGAAGTCCACAGCTCATAAAGGGGCCGCAGTTGCCTGCCCCTGCACTAAACTCATATATTCAAAATATTACTGAAAGCATACCCATCACTTTATTTCTTTTTGGGTAAGCAATATTATATAAAGTGCAGAAAACAAGTAAGAAATAATAAAATTAAAGAATTTAAAACTTGAAGTAAAAACAAACCTCAATTTTTAAAATTCCACTTATATTGATACTGTTCACTATATTTTTTTGTAAATCTGAATTTACATTCATATACTGATTCATATGTTGTTGTTGTTGTTTTTTAAATTATATCTATCTCTTCTTGAGGATCTCATCAACTCTACCCGAATCCAACATTCTTGGCCTCTCTCTTTTTCTCAACCTATTTAGTTTCTCTTTCTTTCCAAGATCTTACATTGTGTATTGGATCAGGTGGCCTCCAAGCTCCCAACTCTCTTAAATGCTTTGCAATGTGATCCTCATTCATGCTTTCTACCTGGCAAAATACCTCGGCATACTTCTTTTTTAATACTCCATATAATGTAATTATTTTCATATTGTGGAACTTCTTTCCATTCATTGTTAGAAGAGTCATCTACCTACTATTCAAAACTGGACCTCTGATTCTTCTTTCTGAACTCATTCCCTCTTGTTTCTTTGCTTCCCCCCCCAAGATCCAGACTTTATGCTAGCAAAAAAAAAAGGTCTAACCTTTATTCAGAAGATATCTATTCCATTTACATCTTGCTACCAGAAGACTTTATTACTTTGTACTTACCAGAACAACTTTAATCTTTGGTAACAATGTATACAAGAAAATTAATGGCACATCTATGGATACACATAGGGCTTTGCAATACAAGCAATATCCTCATGGCTTACCTAGAGTAAGATTTTCTTTAACACTTATCTCTCTCCCCCCTCCTCCAATTTTTATTAACTTGAGATTTATTGATGACATTTCCTTCATCTGGACTCATGGAAATAATTCCACATCAGATTCCATCAAGATTATAAAATTTTCCATCTGACAATCAACCTAAGCTTGGCGTTTTCTACAAAACAAGTCTATTTGTTCAATGTCATGGTAAAATGACATGGTACAATGCTTATATAAACACCACACTCTTCATAAAAGTACACATCACCATGCATACCTACACACCTCTAGAACATATTACCAAATCTACTGTCTATATTACAATGTCTTTTGTTTTGACCCATTCGATAGAGAATTTATTCAATTTCTGAACCTGCCCATCTCAAGCAAGTGACTCTGAACTGTAAACAATCATAACACTTAACTGATAGTTCAGCCTCCTAATGTTTAGTTTAATTCTATCTATCCAGTAAGATCAATACACAAATCAACAGGGAGGATCTATTAAAACACAGACCACAAACAAGAAAACAACAGAGCAGCACAAGTTGTTACCTACAGCTCACAGCTCAAGTCACCTAAATGCATTATTAATAGGCTACACTTCCTACTAGGCAATGATTCTGCATTTTACAGGCACCTCAGGATTTGCCCGTACTTGCATACAGACAACCACCAACTAGAAGCAAATCCTTACAAGAAATAAGAAACAGTACAACAAAATAAGATGGGAACCAGAGCCTGCAACAAACTCAGATATCAAGTATGGTAATCCTTGACTTACAACAAAACACTTAACAACCTTTCAAGGTTATGACAGATACAAATAAAGTTACAGGTAGTCCTTACAATAGTTCATTTAGTGACCTTTTGAAATTACATTTGCCCTTAAAAAATGACGTTATCGTTGTTTTTCACACAACCATTGCAGCATCCCCATGATTACATGATCAAAATTTAGATTTGGCAACTGACTCATATTTATGATGGTTGCAAAGTCCCAGGATCATGTCAGCCCCTTTTCTGACTTTCTCACAAGCAAGGTCAATGGGGAAGCCAGATTAGCTTAACAACCATGTTACTAACTTAACTGCAGTGATTCATTTAACAGTTGTGGCAAGAAAAGTCATAAAATGGTCAAAATTCACTTAACAATTGTCTCACTTAGCAACAGAAATTTTGGGCCCAATTGTGGTCATAAATCGAGGACTACCTGTACTTACAACCCAGTTGACATTTCCCAGTAAAAACACTGACTGGATAACCTGGATTCAGACTTACAGCCAAGTGATTTGTTTAAAGACCTGGTGATTTATTTCATCACCATCACAAAAATGGTCATAAAATTAAATCCAGTTACCACAATTTCAATAATTTACAACCAGCATTCTGGGCTATTGCAATTGTGGTCCTAAGTTGAGGATTACCTATACAATGCTTCCACATCTATACTAACATTACGTGCCCCAACAGCTTCACACAAAATATTAGCGGCATCTTCATATACTCTTCATGAAATGTGATAGATATCATCATCTGCCAGCAATGCCACAGTGGATTCTACGTAAAACAAACAGGTCAAGATTTCATGGAAAAAGAATTAATAGACACAAATTTGACTTCAAACAGAGACAAAGCGATAGAACTGTATTTTAACTAGACACTCTATCAGTTTTCAAAGTAGTGATTTTAGAACAAAGAAATTTAGGCGGCACAGTTAAATGAGAGACTGCTAACCTACATCAAAAGATTTCAGGCTATCTCAGAAGGTCTGAAACAGTTCTATTAATTGATTACCTGTAATCTGCCTCTCAAGGAACCCTATCTGCGAAACTTGCCTATCTTCACTCCCTCCTCATCTTAATATATTTAAGTCCTACATCAGTCACGCTATGCATCCCTAATAGATGAAATAGCTGAAGCTTTTGACAGCTGGTGCCTTTAAAATGATTACTTTCAAAATATGCTGCCAAACTTTTTTTGAATCATATATTCAGGGTGATATGTATATTCACCATGGTGATATCATTAATTCTCCCATTCTTTATTCACATCACATAAAATCATGCATTTTAATTGGTTCCTCTTCTATGTGTAGGTATGAATAAACTGTATAACTGAACCAAAGGAGCTTTTATTTCAAGAGGCAACTGAACTTCTTGGTTTTCTTTGAAGATGTTTCACTTCTCATCCAAGAAGCTTCTTCAGCTCTGACTGGATGGTGGGGAATGAAAGGATTTATACTCCTTGAAGACTCTAATTTTCTTCCAAAGAACAAGGGAATATTTCTGAATGATGTGGAACAAGGCTGGATTATTTCTGGGCACAGAACCTATGAAAACTTTTTATGTTCACCCTGAATGTCAGAAATCTAAAAATTAAGAAAAGAAATGCCCATAATCGTACTCTCTATTTGTATTGTATACAATGTACAATGATGATTATACATTGTATACAATACAAATATTCTTGGAAACTAAGATTATGAAAATGCCCAAGTCCAAGAGTTCATTCTGGCCTTATGCCAGAGATACAGGAAAATTTACCTAGGTAGAGGGAGAATTGGTCAACACAATTTTTCTCGCTATCTCCTTCCTCTAGTCAAACCTGATCACATTGTGGGCTGTGTTGTGATGCATTGAGATTGCTTTTTTCCTTGCAGAGCCGAGTTGGGAGTGGCTTACGTGTGGGCTGCATATTTGACACCCCTGTTCTAGAAGATACTTCTAATAAATCCCACAAAAAATATTACAAATACATCCTGTCTCACAATTTCTTTACATCGTTTTTAAGTAGAAATTGTTTCACTAATTTCCTCTGCATTAACTGCTAAAATATGAAACTTTAACACGTCATATTAGTATTTCTCATCTTTTTTAAAAAATTGGATCTTTAATTTCCTGAATACACAAAAAAGACATTAAGCTTAAATTGTAGATAAATATGCACAAACAAATGCAAATATAAAGACACCTTTGTATTTATATTTTATTGGAACATATTAAGTTTGTAGTTGGTAAGAAAGGGGGAATCCTATTTAATTGTTTTATATCAATATTCCACAATATACTCTTACACTAATTACACATATATAGTTTCCGAGATTAAGCCCCTAACAGCTGCTCTAGATTCTCACAAAGCTTATTAATCAGATTTATTGAAAGGAGAAAAAAAGATTAGATTACAAAATCTTGGAAATTTGATATATGTAATTTAGTACTCCATTTACCAATAAGCTTGTTGGGGCTGGAATTTTAGATCTTCTTATTTGACTGTCTGTTTTTTAAAATATATAATTTATTACATATTTGTTATAAAGGAAAATAAAGAAAACAAAAGACAAGAAAAGGGGGAGAGAAAAGGTAAAAAAGGCAAAGAAAATACAAAATGTGTAATTTACACATCATAAACATAATTAAATTTTCAATACATAACTAATTAGGTTTATATACTGAATATCTGATATCACTTCAAAAACTGAAGGTCATTGTTGAAATCCAATTATATATGATTAGCAGTAATCAGCACAGTATAAATTATAAAAATAATTACTTTCTGACCACATAGTGAAAGATTTATCCTTAGTTAAGGATACTTGAAAATTAGAATATTAGGCTTTCAGAGAAGCCTAAATTTCAGTTGTGATTCAAAACTATCAATGGAATTATGATTTTAAAATGGTTTTAAATTAATCTAAATTGTTTCAAATTTATTTTGCTACTTTCTTTTCTGATATGGGAAGAACGTTCAGATGCTCTGGCCCTGGAGTAGTTTGCAAACCACCATGTATGAGTCCAAGATCTAAGAAATTCACTACAGAGGACACATACTCGCATCTAGGTCCCTCCACAGGTTACCTACACAAATGAATACTTTCCTCTCTAGTCTTCAATTTGAGGTTTATGCAGAATCTGAAAACTGGCTGGCAACAGAGAAACCAAATCCCCTCCTTCCTCACCCAACCACAATTACCTTGTGAAGAAACAAAGTCTCATCTTGAACAGGCCAGGTGCTAAGTAACAATAGCTACAATTGGGAATTGTAAAGAGAGGCTTTCCACCACATTTCCAACCCCTTTCCAGTAATGGCCTGCCTACTGCCACCCATCACAGATCCATCTACCCAAAATTTCAATTTTACCACCACTCCAATGGGCCCAAGTATTAATTTGTGTACCAAATAAACTAGTCCTTTTAAAGCCCTGCTAAAAGCTTTTCCCTTCCAGTTCTGGGTGATTGCAAGTTTCATGTTAACAATAGCAATACAGGTAGTCCTCAACTTATAACAGTTCATTTAGCGACTGTTCAAAGTTACAATGGCACTGAAAAAAATGTACTTAGGACCATTTTTCACACTTACGACCACTGCAGCACCCCCATGCTCACATGATCAAAATTTGGACGCCTAGCAACTGACTCATATTTATGACGGTTGCAGTGTCCTGGGGTCATGTCATCTCCTTTTGCAACCTTCCGACAAGCAAAGTCAATAGGGAAGCCAATTTCACTTAACAACTGTACCACTAACTTAACAACTGTTGTGTTTCACTTAACAACTGTGGCAAGAAAGTTTGTAAAATGGGGCAAAATTCACTCAACAAATGTTTTGCTTAGCAACATAAATTTTGGACTCAATTGTTGATGTAAGTCAAAGACAATCTGTATATCTTTGCCTTCTACCTAGTAAGGCAGTATTACTATTATTCTTCTCATCTTACCTATTACCTATTCTATCTCCTTATCTTCTTTATAACCTTGTTGCTTGTATCTTACAATTTATATGGTTTTATTTAGTATCCTAGTATGATATACATTGATTGCTTATTTAGTATCCTATGACTATCACTGTGTTGTATCTTATGATTTATGATGAATGTATTTTTACAATGACTATTATCATGGTTTATCACTCATTGCTTGTATGTATCCTGAAAGCCGATGCATCAGAGACAAATTCTTTGTGTGTCCAATCACACTTGGCCAATAAAGAATTCTATTCCAGAAATGACCTGCTTTCAGCAACTAATAGTTAGTTAATAAATAGCAGAAGCTTCACAGATTCAACAAGGGCAGATTAAGTATTTTATTACCCAGGGGAAAAATATAGATCTGCAAAAAAAATGCCTAAGGCAAAAACATAAGAATCAAACCGTATACATAACCCCAGTATTTCAATCCTAGGCCTTTTCTCCCACCCTTCTGAGTCAACAGACATTTGGTGGTTCTTCTCTTTGCAGCCTCAACAGTGAAAGCTCCATGTTTACATAACCATGCCATCTGGCATAAGTCTCATTAGCTTCAGCCTTTACGGTTGCTGGCTTTATTCTAGTCAGGCTCATGATCTTCAAAGAATAATATTTATCCAGTATTCCTAATTTTTCTAGAATTCAGATTTCTACTTATTTTAAACTGCAGATTGAAAGGCTAACTGTGGGATAGAATATCACAATGAAATTAAATGCAAACATTTCAATAGTATAAATGGCTCTGATTTATCCCCTTGCTTGACAAGAGAGAAAGGTAACAACCTGTTCTAACCTGTCTTGAAATTAAAACTACAAACACACACATTTTTAAAAAGCACAGATTCACAGCTTGTATGCAAGACACACACTAGCATTCAATTATGTTTACATCAGCAACCATTGCTTGAGGAATTCCATTGCTAAGGAAACCAGACTGGCACATAATCAACATGGCTAAAATGCCAAATCCATTATTCTTTCCACTATAATGTTCATTTCAAAAGGATCAAGGCAGAAAAGCCTTTTTATTTTCTTTTTACCTACCCCAAAACTTTTTCTACATCAGCTTTTCAAGGTTTCAAAAATGTCCTATTTATATGGAATAGTTTAGGATGTGGCAAGCACTGCATTTCTTGAAAAAAATATTTAAAATAACATCTTAGATCAAGATCATGCAAATGTTACGATTTCAAAATACTCTGAATATGAAAAAAAAGCTACAAACATTCTCAATTTAATGTGAAATCCAGTGATCTCTAGTGACAAGAAGGACCCATGCTGAGGAAATTAATTTTGAAAAGATTTGTGTACTAACTTTATTGCTGTAAGTAAATGCCAGGCTGAATACTTTCTGCCAAAATACCAGGCTGACTACCCTCTGCCAGAATGTACTGTAGCCAGAAAGAAACATAAAGGCATGAAATTCACTCCAGGTATTTGCTTCAGTGTTATAAATAAGAACCCTTCTTTGTTCTATCTCCCTCTGTGTAAAAGGCAAGAAATGACATTATAGGCTTACTTTCACTAGTCCATTATACTCTAGAGTTCTTAGTCTTTTCAGCTACTTCTTTCCTTTTTTGTGTGTGACCAATACTTCCACTTAAAAAGACTAAGAGTTGACCTAGAACATTTTTCCTTGGGAGTATATGAAATCAAAATGAATTCTTCTTTTGTGTATAGGCCAACTGCAGGGGAATTCTGCTCATGGATACAAGCTCTATTGTGAATTTGCATTATTGCAATAGAAAACATCTAAATGTATGGAAAAACACATTTTTGAAGTAGATTGATTGATTATTCATTGTCATAACTGGAATTTGAATGGTACTTTAATGAGGTAACTCATTAATTTTTTCCTCTGAGGATAGGGCTCTAACAATATTATTCACCCATGCTACCATGTCACAGAATTAACAGGAATACAGGGAAACAGAAAGACAATATCAGAGTTCATTCCCTAAACCAGCCCAGTAATATCATTTACCTTATGCAAAGGAACCCACTGAGATTTTATGTTATCAGTATTTTACTATGGCCTTATAACATTTTGAAATCACCTGTAAGCTACCTAGGAAGCTCTTGTATCTTTAGAGGAAGAATACAGGTAGTCCTTGACTTACCACCATTTGTTCAGTGAGCGTTCAAAATTATTATTGTGCTGAAAAATGGATTTACAACTCATACCCAAAGTTGGAATTGTTGGAGAACCCCCCCCCCCAGTCACATAATCAAAATTATGGCACTTAGCAGCCCACCCATAATTACAACTACAGAGAAGCTTTACCTGCTCCCCACCTGGCTGCCCTGTACTCTGCCTTGTAGAGAAGCAAGCAGCCCCAAAACCACCCAGCTGTGTGGCTGCTTACCATGCCTCAGGAAGCATTCATTGCCCAGGTATCTTCTCTCCGCAGAAGGATAAACTGGGATTGCCATTGTAAATCAGTGCGGTCACTTGACATCTTGGTTTATGACTGCTACAGAAATGTCAATCCCAATTGGGGTTGTAACTCGAGGCCTATCTGTAGCAATCAATATAATTAACAATCAACACGAATAGCCATCAACTATAGATGAATGTACCAATTCACTAGAACAGGTGTGGGCAAACTTTTTGACTCGCGGGCCAAACTTTTTGACTCGCGGGCCACAATGATGGGTTCCCCCTCCCCCAGCCCCCCCACCCTTACTCCCCTCCCGCAGCCCGCAGCCCGCAGCCCATCCCCACCCTTACTCCTCCTCCCGCAGACCCCCTCCCCTACGTGTCTTTGCAGGCGTGGGATGCCGAACGCAGCAGCCATGGAGAAGAAGGTAAGAGGGCGGTGGGCAGGAGCGGGTGTGCGCGGTTCCGCAATGGCAACGCCGGCTCTTCTCCCGCCACCCAGGTGCTGCTGATGGTGAAAAGCAGCTCCGGCAAGATGAGCATGCGCTC
>JAEANM010016007.1:0-13425 GCA_017656035.1 Myanophis thanlyinensis
GCTGCCACAGAGAAGGCCCGAACCCTCGGGGTTGTCAGACGACATCGTCCGGACGATGGCACCCCGAGGAGGCCAACATTATACAGGTTCCAGCTCTATGAATGAATAAGATTTAAAGTAGACAGATTAATATGTATCCCAGCCTGTGCCTTTATTAACACCAATTTCTAGCTGATAATTATTGTCTAGTGTGGTCATGTTTCAGAAGAATTTAGAACCCAGAAATGTCACGTTTTCTTCTCAAATTACAAATCTGCATTACATTGTTCAGAAAAATTGAGATTCTTTATTTACAGGTAGTGTCTTAGTTAAAAAAAAAAAAAACAACCTCCACCACCGTGCAGTGAGAATAGGATAAACCAGTGGTGACAAACCTTTTACTTACCAAGTGCCAAAAAGTACATGGTTTGCGTGTGCCATCTGCACTTGCATGCGGCTCCTCCATGCGTGCTGCATGTGCAATCACACCATCTGCGCATGCATGCAGGTTTTGCAAGTGCAATGCATGCACGCTGTGCATAGGCACTCACGCACACATGAGCAATTGTGTGTGCATGCGCAGGAGAGCTCCAAAAGCCAGCTGGATTTCCTGCTGCAATCGCACACATGCACAGCGGAAGCCCAAAGACAAAGCTTGGGGTCTCTGCAATTGCACACCTGTGCATGCGCGAATGCAAGTGCATGCTCAGCTGGAGGTAAGTTGGCCAACAGCTTGTGTGCCCAGTAAGATGTCTCTGCGTGCCATCTGTGGCACCCATGCCATAGGTTCGCCATCACGGAGATAAACAATACATTAATGCAACTAAGGCATTAATGACTAGAAAAAGTCAATAAAAATATATAGTTTTAAAAATACCTAAAACACATCTGTTTGTGACCTGGCATGTTAAAAAGGTTATTTCAAAAGGTAGCTGCTACCTCAGAAAAATTCAATGTCCATATTGATGCTAATTGATCTGCACACTACAGATCAGTGAGGATTCCCAAAGCTTTCAACAGTTTAAATGGCTGATGAACTTGAAAATTAAAAAAAAAGCATGACATTTTAAAAAACGTGGTAGTATCTACTCTGAAATCATTAGTAGACATAATTTAAGCTTTTTGGCAAGTATATTATTTTTTGGCACAAATTCTGAATAGGGGCACTATTTTGCAATAGTTTTGCATTCTCTTCTCCCTAAAGCTAGTATAAGGAGAATTCTCCTAATTTTTTTTCAAGGATTTTGGTCTTTCTCTGTGTTTTGTGACATTTATCTGAAACCACAGAGATAGTTTGCCTGGATAGTTGGAAAAGATTATCACCCATATGTCAATGACATCATCTTTGTGTCTCCTTCCTTTTCCATGTTTAATATATTTTTCCTTCTGACATATTAAAAATGTGATTTGTTAATTTATGAGGTCTATGGAGGCCAAGGTTTTGGGGGACACATGCAGTTGGAATAAGAGGTTAGGTATTAGATAAATTATGTTCTTATAATTTCAGGGGAATTTCAGTTTAATTCACATCGTCATTTTTTGTCTAATAAACCAGCTTGCATTTATTATTGAAACCAACACATTTTTGTCATTTTACATGCATATCCTAAATATCTTTGTGGTAGACTGATATATGGAAGACAGCTGCTGAAGGTAACTGAAAAAAAAAAAAAACTTTCTCCCAACATCTGAGAGAACTAGCAAAGTTGTACAAAACTTTGCTTTATTGTTGGCAGGCAATTGTAATAAGTGCTAGATTTATTTTGAGTCCTAGGAAGTTCTTTAATGACTTTCATGTTTCTTTCATATGTTATTCCCTTAAATTTGGCAATTACATATTAAGTCTCTTACATAACTACTGTAGTGTCAAAATTTTGAGGTGAACTTTACAAATTTAGTTTTTGGTCCACTGTGGCACACTATATGAATAAGCTAAGAACTAAAAATATATTTGTCTACAACTAAAATTAAATGAAACTTACTTCTGAATATATATGTATAGGAACACATTGTACACTTATGACTAGATGTTCTACTCTAGTTATCATGAAAATTAGCGTCCTTAATGCTTTTAATTACTTGTCTATCATTACAAAGTATATACTTAAGTTATTAGTACTTTTGTACTTTGGAATTTTTTAATGAAAAAAGATGGATATGAATAATAGCTGGCTGGGGAATTCTGGGAGTTGAAGCCAACCCATCTTAAAGTTGACAAGGTTAAGAAACAGTGACTTAGATTATAATTATCCCATCTCCTTCGTTCTTGGATTATATCCAGAACATTTCAGATCCAGCTTTTTATTTGTCTTTTCTACAGATCTGATTTTTTCTTCTACTGTAAATATACAGGAAACAAGTTGAATGGGTATTCTATCTAAATTCTTCAAGTCTTTACAAACCAGAATATTTGATCAGGCAAAACTCTGAATATAATACTGAAGTGAAGGGAACAGACAAATAGAAAATACAGAAGAGATAACATTAAATTGTTTCTAAAATGTTATTTGTTTGATTCATTTGTATTAAAATTAAATGTGTACTTTAAAAAAAACCAGAAAGATGAAAGTGATAGGTTGTTTAATATTTCTATTTAAATTCTAATATAGAATTCAAACTTTTTTTAAAAAAAAAATCCTGCCTTATTCGTCCAAAAGATAAAATCATAGAAGGACTTATACAATGTGTTAGAAGCATATATAATAACCAGCTCAATGAAAACAAATATTAAATTTGCAGATTGGCATGTAGGATTTTGGATGCAGTATTAGTGACCTGGTTGAAAACTATGTTCAACATACTTGAAGTTTAAATCCTGAACTGTAGAAATAAACTGCTAGAATTCATACAAACTGTACCTACAAGCACTGTCTGTATGATCTAATAAACCTGTAACCACTTTTCCATAAATTCCACCAAATTTAGTGAAAACCACTGCTAAATATTTATTTATCTTGCTTATTTAAAACATTTTTATCATCCATGCTAATTTTCACAGAATTCCTGGAAAGGCTTAATCTACACAACCCTTTTTAAAGAAAAAAATATTTGCATTTCTACCTTTTTTTAGGTCTTGACTGAAAAAGCAGTTGTTTACAGTTGAGCAATTGAAAAACAAAGGATAAAAATGCTAATTTTCCAGTGTTAATAGTTATGTTTTTCTTAACCATTGTCAAAAATATGTAATATAAAGGCCATTCTCTTTCTCATTCACACACACTCACTTGTGTTTTAAATCATAATTTGTATTCTGCCCTTGAATTTTGCTTGGTATGTCATGAAAATACATTTGTTATAAATTTGCAAACCATATCTTTTTTCTCCATAGAATATATTTTCTCCTCACATAAATCCAAAACCAACTTTTTTATTTTTTTTCTTGCATATATAAGAATAGGATGTGGTTAAAATTAATAGTCCCCTCTTTTATATAAGAACTTAAAAAAAAAAAAAACTTTTTACGGATTTCATTTTTCGGATGGGCTTAAAGAAATCTGTTACAGAAATTACTTCTCACACACAACTGGGATATTTTTGAAGAGACTCTTAATAAGTATCAGATATTAATATCTAAAGCAACAAAGAAAGCATCTGGAGTCAACATAAAAAAGCAATACTGTATACAAGTATATCAAAACCTTTGGGAACCACACATATACAACAGATATCTTCCCTGGGAATATACTGTTTGCAGTAATAAACATGCTGCAGTTGACTTCACTGACTTGCAGTATAAGATGAATTCAGATGTAAATTTAAAAGAAGACCTCACTTTCAATGACCTGGCCATAAGAACCATTACTATGTGTTTCATGAACTTCACATACATGCTATGCTAAGATGAACAATCAGTTAGTAGGTTTCTGATAATTGGTATCATATAAATGTCAGGTACAGATATCCATCGAAGAAGAATTAAGAACTTCAAAAAGCCCTTAGTAGTTATATGAAGATGTTGCTGTTAATAAATCTTGTAGGTTATATTCTAATCCAAACTCAAGAACATGCTATTTTTTTTTCAATTGTTAAGATTTTTCTTCCACTTTTTTTCGGTAGTTTAGTTTGGTGAAAGCAGATTTGATATTCAATACTTTTAAAGGTGAGAATATCAGTAAAATTCTAATGAATATTGAGTTCTAACTAACATAATCAGGATGTCTGTAAATATCTTTCACTATACAGTGATTTCGGCAACCTTCTTGGCTTCCATAACATAATGGGAACTCTTCCTTCTGGGCCTTTTGAGTCTGGGAAATATGAGGAATCAAATTGGAGAAGCTTCAAAGTAGAACTTTAGCATTAGCATCAGCATTCTTCCAGCAATAAAATTGGTTCAGAAGCTCCATCAAGAAATTTGAAAATACCCTGTGATAAAACACAAAAGCATCCTTTGCAGAGAAAACTTTAGAATGAATTGGGGTTTTGAGTTAGAGAATAGACGACTTGGTGAGCTACTTGTGAAATGCACTTTTGAGATTGCCTAGTAATTTTATGCAAGGTTTTCTGTGTGTTCACCTGGGTCATCAATGGGTAATGGGGTGGGGGTGGGGAAAGGATTCATTTCATTCATATTTCTGAATCGTAAAAAACCACAGGGAATTGTTACAGTTATATAATATTCTCTAGCTCTTCTCTTTCTTCTGTTTTATGATGATTTACCTTGCAATCAAAAATCTTCTGACACATGAACTTTCCAACTTATTTTAATATACTCTGTCCAAATTTCTGTCAGTATGAAGAAGTTCCGTCTACTATTGATCTGATAAGATGTCATAGTACTTTGCTAACAACCAGTATAGATTTCAATAGGTCTGGATTTTAAAGGACCAAGTTTTTGGTTTGTATTTTCTGGATCAGTCTTGATAGCTCTATCTTTCTTATACCACTTAAAGATTAATAGCATTGCTTGTTCTTCCCATGAAACTTGAGACTGCTGTTTCCGCTTCAGTTTGTTGTCACTTTGCTCCTATAAAACAGACTGTTTGCAGGAGTTAGGAAATCACTGGGGTGGAATCCTTGTGCCCCCATAGGGTGGGGTGAGAATGGGATTAAGGGGATAAAGAAAGTTGAGCAACTGTATCTATTAAACATATACGGAATGCCTTTATCATAAATAACCCTTTGTTTTTAAGAAATAATGAGAACATGAAATGTTCCAAATTTGACACCTACATTATGCTCCAAGCTGACGCCCATAAATATAATTTGAAAGTATAATGCCATTTAACTATAGAAATATTATTCACAGTTCTGTCTTCATCCCCTTTCCCCCAGTGCCAGCCTTCAACATTCAAAAGGGATCAGCTTATCTTAGAGATGTTATGGTAAATGCAGTGCCCTGCCTGTCAGATACACCCAACTTTTGCAATAAGAATGTTATGGATGGTAATGCTTGCTTCTATGGCGTATGTGTAGAAAAGATACTTCTTTGAGAAATGATATTTTGGAGAAGACCAGGTATAAAACGTCTGTTTAGTCAGAATATCTGTCTTGAGGCATGATTTTGATGTTGCAGTTACTGAATTTATTTGCATGCCATTTCCCTCATGAAACAAACATGGGGCATAGATTCCTGTAAAGCTTCTGGAAACCTTGATTTCATAATGATATCAGCAGTTATATAACTTTGGGTTATCTGAAGTAGTTTCATTGATTCTGTTGACATTCTGGTCAATAAAATTTAACAATTTGAAGTCAAGTTGGTCCCAGAAGAGGAATTCTTGTTTTGCCATGTAGGTATTATTGCATAGGATGCTGATAACCTCTATCTCTCCCCCACCCTATATTTTTAAACTTTTTATAAAATCACTGGGAAATCTCATCTAAACATTTGAGATGAAGTATCACTCCATATCATTTACTACCATTCACTACAATGGACCTACCTTCAAGATGTTTTAAGTCAGTGTTTGCTTTAACAAAAACAGACAGAGTGGTTCAATTCAGAACAGAAACATTGATAACAAGTAGTTAATTTGACCTGTAGTTTTTTCAGTCTCCCTTGAGTTATACTTTATTTTTAAGTTTTATCCTTGTTTGGACACAGATGCATTGGTCCTGAAGGAACAAATTCTTCGATGGTGTTTCTGGGCTGGTCAGTAGCAACTCCAGGTGATTCATCTGACAAGGAAATAAAATTTATCAATTTAAGTTGGTCCACTAATTACACTTTCTCAAAAGAGTCACCTACATACCTTTTGGTAATCTCTAAGTGGGCTACTTAGTTTTGAACATCTCAACCAGGAACAGGTTTTATTTTTACTGAGAATTCTGAATTGCCTTAATTCCTTCCCAATAAAGGAAGGGGTTAATTTACCTTTAAAACTACACAGACTCTTGACCTAACTTTTCATACTGAATGCAGAAAGTTTGGCCTAAGGCTTTCTTAAGGCCTGCCAACATCTCCTTTTTGTTTCCCAGAGCCTTCCCAGAATGGGTGGGGCTCAAAAATCTAAGTTTCTATTCATTCAGAGAAAAAAAGTTTTAGGTGGGCGTGTTAAGCTGTGCAAATGATTAAGGCTCCCACTCATCTCTTAACACTTTCTACCAAAATGGGTTTTAGATCCACCCTCTTTTGGAACTTGGTCTTTGCTATGCCATAGAAAGCCTAGCACACTCCTCAAGTTGACTGAAATTGTTCAATCCTGCCTTAAAATGTGGTACCTATTGTATAAGCCCACCCTTATTATCATCATACAATTCATGTTCTATAATCTTCTGAAAGGACTGTGAACTTTTTTTTAAAGCTCCTCATCAGATACATCCGCCAGGTCAGCAAGGATAGAATTCACTATAGCTACCCATTCGTGTTGAAATCTTATATTTTGTAAGAATGATGTTTCAGGTGGGTGAGCTGTTATAACCTCTTTGTCTGTGAGACATCCAGGCATAATTTATTGAAAAACTATATTATTTATAACCATAGAGAATGCTCATAAGCATTGCAATGTGCTGTATGGTCTCTGTGAAATTTTGCTTTGTTATAAATTTAAAACATTTTGAAGGGAGAGGTCATAATGTTATTATAAAAAAAAAATCCATCGGTATATGAACAGGCAGTTCTCACTTAGTGACCATAATTGGAACCAGTAATTCCACCACTCAATAACATGGCCATTAAGTAAAATTCTGTGTCACCACAACAAGACTTCTGGTATCACTTCAATTTCTCATCAAGCAAGTGTCCATGGATTGTTAAGACGTCACATGATTTTTATGACTTGTATTTTTAGTGCCAGATTTTCCATTGACTCTGCTTGTCAGAAGGCAATTGGCAAGGGTGCAAATGGTCATTACATGACTGTGGGCTTCTGCAAAAGTCAAAAATATGCAAAATGAGCATTTGAGATGATGGTTAATGCATTTCTTTAGAGGAATATTTGCCAAAATCAGCAGCATTCATTGATGTGATAATACATCATGGCACATGTAATGTTAGTGTGACAGTCAATCTAGTGTAGCCTATACTTATTATTCTTTCTGCCTTCCAAATCCTGTTTAGTTCTTTTCTCAATTCATTGAACCCATGAACTGAACAGAGAGGGGCAAAGAGGCAGAATACTTGGGTCATATTGGGACCATACAACTTTTCAGTTACAATAATATACTTCAGATGGAATTGTTTATTCTCTCTAATACAGCTTATTCTATTGTTGTGCAGCAACAGAAGACCTAAATGCTCTTAACATTTTTGAATTGTTCTCATGTTTCTGTGGCCAAATAGGACTATGGAAGCTAAATGTGCAAAATATGGTGTTACAATCAAGTTAAAATCCTGGAGATTCCAGTAGACTCCCAGATTTTCACATTATCACCCAATGCAGAAGCACCTCTTGACTGCCTGTAACTGACTTCGAAAAGCTAAACAAGATTGTGGGTAGAAGACAACTAGGAACAAATAGGTTTGTAAACTATTCTGGGAAGTCTAGAAAACTTTTACACTGTAGTCAAGGAAGATTCATGCAGGATTTCCACAAAACCATCAAGGCTCAGGTTCAATTCAAAGAAGACTGTTTATCTTTTTCTTAACATAGTCTTTATATATGAATGTATTTGTATATATGCCCATAAGTATCATTTTCTTCTAATAGTGTTGGGCTGCCTTCAAAATTATAAGGTATTATACTGCTGCAGTTTTATTTCCTGATTGCTGTATTCAGTAAATCTGATGGGAATATTTCCTTTCTGAGCAAAGGGAAACTTGCTCCATCTTCTTCACTAATGAATAAATATCATTGGTAATCTGTGTTTCCTTCAAGACAAGTATAAATTTATCTTCTGGAGGATGTAGGAGTAATATATGATTTGCTAGAGAAATGTAACATCATAGGCCTAAGATCTAGGATAATGTCAAGACCAATCACAGCTAGTCTGATGAAAAATGAACTTCTTTTAAAAGGAGGTTCACCAAACACACAAAACAATTCTGATGGATATTGCTTAGCATGCAAGTGTTTTTTTTCTCACTCAAATAAAGGAAGATTTGGCTGTTTTAATAGAAGTAGATGTTTTAATAGATTTCCTGTCTTTGCCATTCACATCTTAATCTGAGAACAAAGTTGTAGGTCCCACACCCCAGGAAATGGTCGTAACCTCAAGGTTTGTGTTAGAACCATCCAATTAGACACACCTAAATCCTTGATTGGGGTTATAAACCCAGCAATTTGATAGTGGCCACAAAAGTGGTTTCATTGTGTAAGAAGAACAACAACAAAAGGCACAAGACCATCTGAAGTGCTCAAGATGCTTGGTGGATGGAGACGCTTAGTTAAGACCCAACTTTTTCTGCAGCCAGAAATGTGCAGTTGGTTGCGTTAAGGAACAGGACTGACACATCCCCCCTTTCCTCGTTTCTCTTCCACACAAGCCCACCGGGGTTTAATGATTAGGCTGGAAGCCTCTAGCATTGTGTTTGTAGAACAGCTCCCTGGCTGCTGTGCAGTCAACCCTGACATAAATTTGAAGAAAGTACTTTGTGAAGGCTTGGCCTTTTGTGTTGGATGTGTGAGAAATCCTGCTTGACCAGGTTTGCTACAGAAGCCAGTGTCAAATTGCTTTGCCCCAAGGATTTCACTATCAAATTGGGGAGGAGGGGGAGAGGATGAGGAAAAAAGGAGGGGGGGAGTCTGAGGTTAAGAAGGAATGGGGTAAAGGAGGAGATTTGCAAAGAGCAGGGTTTCAACTTTCCAAAGGCAGCTTGAAAGATGTGTTCTGGGGAATCTCAGTTGGGACATACATTAATGATTTAATTTATATATTACATTTCTACCCTTGTTTTTCATCTGACTCTTGTCTGATCCTTCGCAGTGGACAATTGTCTGTCCCTTTAAAGATCTTTTGCTCTTGTGAAGAATTTGCAGTAGACAGTTACAATAGATAGGTATGTTGCTCATATAGTTTCCATTCTCCACATTTCTTGTCCAGGCTGGTTAGCTTTTAATTTCATCTATTTGATCATGCTATTTGCCTGAGGTGATCTGCAGAATCTTCAGATAAATCCCGGCCAATCCCATCAAAGTAATGGAACAAATGGGCAGAAGAATACGCCACCTTTTAAAATAAATAAAATAGCGGTAATAAATAACGCAAATCTGAAACTCCTGAAAAGCCAGCCTTGTTTGGGATTAGCAATGCTGCCCTGTGAATGTAAGTCTACTTATGGGGTCTCCACTTTTAGATAGGAACACACCCTCCCTTAAAAAAAAAAAGTAAAAAGTAAAGGAAGTAAAATTACAGCCTTTGAAAATGGAATATATAGGGTTGGTGCTTTAATTGGAAATATTTAGCTTTCATATTTGGAATAAGAGTGGCTATGACCAACTAACCTTCAAAACGACGTCACTTCGGTGCACTCACCCACCCAGCCCTCCTTTATGGCAAAGTTACATTAATTGAAGGTATGCATTTGTTAATGCCTTTTGTGCAGGCTTCCTCAAGCATGGCTGTTTGATTGGCAAACGTATTTCACAGCACGCCCATGAACTTTTTCCTGATATTTCTCTCTCTCCTCCTCCTCCTCCTCTTCTCTCACCTCCGATTATTATTTTTTGGGTGGGTGGGAGGAGAAAAAACAAAACTAATGGTAGGTATTACATGGAATGTTAATCGTTTTTTAATATCTGCTGTCCCTCCCCCCCTCCCTTTCTAAGCAACATGGGCTCTGCATTAATGAACCACCAAACGACTGGAATCCAAGGATTGAGGTAGGAAGAAGGCGAAAGGCAACACAATTTGTTGAGTGAGTGGAATGTTTTAGAGCTGGTTTCTACCCAGACTGGCTTGTTGCATAGGAACTGTGATTTATTTCATGAAAGGCTTGACTTGGGAGTGGGGGTAGGGGAGCTTGGTCCGAGGTGTTTCTTTCTTCCCTTTGATCCTTTCATTGTCAGCGACTAGAATTATAGCAACTTCCAATACTAGCAAAGTAGTGACAAATGCTTTTTACACCTCTGAGGACTAAACCCGCTGTCCCCTTTCCTTTGTTTGAATGACCAGCGAATGAAGTTTCCCCATTGCTGCGAAACAAAGTTTGTTGAGTTGCTGCTCCTCCTCCTTAGGATGATCCTTCCTGAAAAGATCAGCTCCTGAGAAAGCAGAAGCCTTTTTTTTTTCTCTCTTCTATTTCTCAACCATCGTTTCAGCATTTTATTTTAAATCCTTAGGGTTCTTCTTTGCTTCCCTGTATTTGGTTACTCACGTTTTTTTGTGGGACAATGGTTTTGTAACAGCTTTGTGTTTTAATGCGGCAGGTTTTGGTGCTCAAGTTCACTTAAAATCACGGAAGGCTTTTGGAGTGTCATGGTCTTTTAGTTGTTGAGAGCCCGCAGCACGAACATTTAATAAATTATCCTTGTCATATTATATTGTAACTTAAAAAAACAACAACACACTAACATTACATGTGTATGCTGCAAAAGTTCCAACACTGAAGAATGAATAGGTATCTTTTATCCCTTGCTAAGTCATGCAGAGATGAATGCACTTGTCTGGCAGATGTTGATGAGCAATTCTTGGTGAATTTAAGTGAGCTCATTTGCAATGGAGACACTCTACAGTACAAATGCTAACTTGGTGAAAAGCATGGCTTTGATAATAGCAAACGGAATTTTTTTTTTTTTGACAGGTAGTTCCAACATATTGGTGTTTTTTTTAAAGATTTGACACCCGATCAGAGTACATTTAGACAAGCAATTGATCATTTGTGCATCTGCAACCAGGTTACATCACTATTATGGGAGATTTTCAAGAGTTACAAGAAATGCTTCTGCTTTTGCTGCCTAAGAGAATCAAAAGGAAGGGGGGGGAGGCGAACAAATTTTAAGCATCTGATGGGCCATAACACTCAACTGTCCTCTGATAAGTCAGAACTGAAGCATCATTTCTTTGCTCAGCCTTTTGTTAAACTTGCACAGTTTATTCAGCAACAAAGAGGTAGAAAGAACATAAACAGCACTGCATTCAAGACCCAAGGCAACATTTTAAGACAAAAGGGTCATGGAGAAGATATATTGTAGTTCCCTGTCTGTTTCCTTTTCTCTGTCACTTTGGTTCCACGTCCTGCAAGTGTTCTTTATTTGTGGGTAATATGGAAAACAAAAAAGCTGATCAAAATCATGACCTGGTAGAGGAGGCTGCTGGTGGAGTCGCCAAGGAGTCACAAGTGGTAAATTTACTAGCCCCTCTCTACTAGCCCAAAGCATTTCCTTGTTGGACGTGCAAAAGACAAAAGCTTCCTGTGGATCCAATGTTGAGAAAGGATGTTTTGGCAGAAGAGTTGGACTGTGTTTCCTGCTTTTGGTACTTGCTTCCTTGATTCCAAGGAGGCTAAAAAATCAGGAAGAAGCAAGGACAAGACTATAGTTTCTCCATTCATCTGGCTTTCTGGCAGGAGGCTGCACTAAAAAATAATATTTAAAAAAAAATCCAAATGCTTTGGAAGAGGAAGATGATGGGATTTATCTATTGCATGTTTCATTTTTTACACCAGATTGCAAAAACCCAGGTTTCAAGAATTATGCCTATTTAGATTTCTGAAACAAGTTCTTCTTTAGATATCGCCATATAAATAATATTTTTCCCTTGTAAAATGCAAAACTATCTAAAACATCAGATACAATTTCTCTTCCTGGGAGAATGAATTTAAAACTTGACGAGAACTTTGTTCTGTTCCCTAACAGTCTTCAAAAACTTTAATAATAATTTCTAATGCACTTTTGACATTTGCAGCTTTCAAATAGGAATTCTGGACAGTTTTGGCCTTGCAGCCAATGCAGATGTACAGGACAATTAGTCAAGTATGATACTGGGTGGCGACCAAAAAAAAAAAAAAAAAAGGTCAGCATTAGCAACTTGAATAAGAGAAACAAGCAGCATTAATGAGCCGCAGTTGGAACACTCGATTCTCTTCAAATGACTGGGCTGAGTACACCCACCAGGATTAACATTGTAAGGAATCCAGGCCAGGGATAAAAGTGGGCCTTTGCTATATGAGTTTGCATTTCGGCACAGATTGCCAGCATATATAACAGCAGCTGGTTTTCACTCTAAGGGGAAAAAAAAAGCATAATAATGAAATACTAAGAGGCAATTATTTGTATTAATAGACTAAATAATGTAGAACAACCATAGCAACAAATGTGTAGGGTTACTTCCTGACTTTTAATCAGTGTTTAGAATTAAGACAAGTGGGGCATGATGGCCGAGTTCTGAAGCCAAAGTCACACACACACACCTCAATTTACTTGGGTCTGTTTCCCATATTGGACTGTTTTTCAACAGAGATGTTAATTTGCATTTTGGTAGAGGGGACATATCGCATGCCTTGCCTTTTTTTTTTTTAGGTAAGATAGTGAGAAAGTAATTGGTTTCATTCACTCTTTGCCTATAGAAAAGTTCAGTTGCCACTTAAGTTGAAAAGTTTAAACCTCAGTTGAAAAGATGAGGTAGCAAATGATGGGATTTTTTTTTCTAGCCACTGACTGTGGAAATACCCATCAGCCATTTGACATAAGTGACATTATGCAAAGCAGAGGAAAAGAATAAAAAGGAGTGAGCCAAGCAGATTAAAGGCAGGAGATAAAAGGAAAGGAAATACAGATAAATTAGTATACATCACTGCAGTTCACAGGATCTCTCCATAGTTTTTGGTCTTTGCAAACTATATTTGGTTCTCCTACAGCTATAGTGTTCACTGGTTCATACATTGCTATATTTGTGCATCTACTATCAAAGTTGATACAGAATCTGAATTAGGATAGATGATATAAGATTTGCTATATTTTTAGGAATTTTTTTTAAATAAAGGATTGTTTCCAACAAGGGACATACAGTGTTAGGTATGTGTATGTACAATTTATGTCTCTTCTTTCTGGTTTTAAAACAAGATATTGATATTATGGTTTCCATTAAGTATATATTCTATATCTGTCTTTGTTCTGTGAATATAAT
>JAEANM010016008.1:0-13425 GCA_017656035.1 Myanophis thanlyinensis
AATATCCAACATAAAAATATAAATGCTATTTCATTAGAAAATATATAAATAAATGTATTTATAAACATATATTTTAAGACCTATATAAAAAATTTTAATATTCATATTAACATGTTAATATTCATATCCAGAGAAAGAGATGACTACTCAACATTAACTGCCTATTGGGGACCCATTTCTGAAGCAGCAAAATGAACTTTGCAAGATATTTAAATATTTTTCTAAAAAAGGAGACTAAGGCAAGTATTGGAATTAATGCAAATGTTAAAATAAACTGAAATCAAGACACTATTTTCAGATCTGAAGGCTTTTTCCAGTGACTGTAAAGAGATAACAAGAAATAAATCTGTGCGTTCTCTATTAATTTTCCCACATGGTACCACTCTTTAATGTTCCATTAATATGGTGCAGGTGTTGACCATGTGAGTATCATCAGTGAGGTATAATGTAGTATGAGCATCTAGGCGTCTGTTACATATTTATCTTTGAAACAGAAAGAATATTTCACAAAATATTAAAATATATGACTTTATACACTCTGCTTTGAAAAAAACATTTGCTTCAAGTATAGTACTGAGAAAACAATTACAATAAATGCTCCAGAATATGTCCCCACAAAATAAGTATTAGAGATGCAACTGTTAACTGCTGTGGATGTGTTAAAAAAAAGTGTTTGTAAACTTGACTTCATACATGCTACACGCAGAAAAAGAACCCATAGCAAAGCCTGCTATGTGTATGCATATGTGTAACCAAATCCCACCAAACTCAACTTCTTGGGGAGTTATGGTGATCTGAAGACAGCTCTGCCTTTGGAAACTGAAAATAGCCTCGACTACAGCAAAGACCAAAGAATTGATGAATAGGTTTCCTTGGAATCTCTATGGATAAGGAGAGGATAGGAGATTGCCCATATGTGCTCTGGATCAAGGCTCTCCAACCTTGGCCACTTTAAGACTTGTGGACTTCAATTCCCAGAATTCCACAGCCAGCAAAGCTTATGAGATCCACAAGTTCACAAGTCTTAAAGGGGCCAAGGTTGGAGACCTCTGCTCTGGATGACTACTCCTCATGAGGAAACTGCAGGACAGATTTTCTGCAGGTTTTCTGCAGGCAAAGAGATTAGCAAACTTGTTCCAAATGGTGATAAGAGACTTTTAAAAGACACTAAGTTCATAAACCCCACTTTCTAATCATAACTACTTCTAAGCTATTAGAGACCTTCAGAACAACCTCTGTATAAACTGCATGAGTTTGCCTTCATTTCTGAACAAAAGAAAATTTTAATCGTAAGTTTAAAAATTTAAAGAATTTGAAATAAACTGCAAAAAGCTAAATAACATTTTGATCTTAGATAGATTTTTTTTCCAAATATTAGGAATGTTTTAAGGTTTTAGAGATGATATATTTTATCTCTTTATATATTTTAAACTGCTGGGATAAAAAAAAATACAGCAAAGAAAGAACAAGGAAATGGAAAAAAATGAACCCACTTGATCTGAAAACTTAGGAAAATGCTCCTGAATCACAGTCTCTGCAGGTAGATATTTGGTTACCACCACCCCCTTACATAAAATATTGCAGAACTGCACCCATACAGACTCTTTTCAACAGACATCTTTTTCATTCACTGAAATGCATATGCTGGGTAGCATATCTTTAAAGGACTGTTGTGACCCTTGACTGAAAACAAAATCAAAGTCTATTGTAGCAATGTAATCAAACTGGAGAACTAAAAATGGAAGATGTCAATGTAATATTTCTAACTAGATTTGAGTTGGAAGCCCTCTTTTGCATATCAACAAATCAACAGAAATTTGTCATTTCAGAAACAGCAGCTGTTTTCATTTACAGAAGCACAGAAACTGGTTTCAAGCCAATTGAGGGGGGGGAAACATTTTTGTCGTCTGTTGGCTTTAAAATGTCTAAACTAGTTCTGTTCAAACTTTTACAAAACTACAAAAGGGATAATAATGTTGCTTTTTCTAAACTAGTAATAGGAATGCCAGGTTTTGGACCATATTACACTTTATGGCTATAATAAGCTATTACAGAAATAGACATAACTGTATCTGTATGATTATTGTACAACAATTCTATAAACAGTTTGAAATGCACTGTTCAGAATCCTAGCTCATGGAAAACGTGTTTGCAACAGAATGCAAACATACACTTCTATGTACAAAGAAATAAATAATTAGCAATTAGCTCAAATTTATGAGACCATTATGCCTTTGCTTAGATTCAACAAAGCAGCACTTCCAAGCAGATTCTTACCTACTAGCCATATTCCATTCAAGTGCTGGATTCTGAGAATTCCTTTCATTCTCTGGCACAGCCCTGCTTTTACCATTTTCCTTCTCTGGCTTTAGCTGTTCCCACTGAGCAGTACCAATGTTGATGGACTGGAGGTCTATTTGGTACTGTCTGTCTTCAACCTCTGAACCAGGATCTCGAAGAACTCCCAAATTCAGTGCTCTCCTACGATGGCAGAAATCAAACAATGTCATTATTTTCTTCAAATCCAAAAGCTAACTCAACAGATTTCAGATAATAACATAAATTTAAAGTTATTATGAGATCAGATCCATTCACTTACCCATTTATTCTCTTGGGAGACTAATATTCTAACAGCTTTTCAAACAGCACCTGAATTTTCTGTAGTCATTCTATTTTTATTCTAATTTGTTTCCTTTCTTTTATTTCTTTTTCTTCCATATCCAGTTTCCCCTCAAAATTATTCTTCATACTACCAAATAACGATCTATCTCCTATCATACCTTCTCATTGTTTCATATTTGTAACTAATTCTCTTACATTATACATAATAAAATAAACCACAATTTTAGATTTATATCATTCTTTGTTATGTGAACATATTAAAATACATATTCAAAAGAAAGATCTTTCTAAGTAGGTAACCATCATACTCCATCACGCTTGGATCTCCAAATGGAGTAAGTGAATTACACACAAGGAAATGAATGCCAGATATATTTTATCCATCCCATTTCTCCAACTTTCACAGGCATGTAACATATTTATTTTATTTCATTTTATTTCATTTGTTAATTTACATATTTTACCATTTATGCTTCTTATATTCAAAGTCATAATCTTCCTTATTCTGTTATCATAATCATCAAATGGACCCATAACTATTGATTTCTGCATTAAGCATAGATCAGTTAAGAATTTCACTTAATATATTTTTTAAATAAGAGTAGAGTATCATTCTTAAATGGCAAGATTTAAATTGGATAAGATGAATTAAAATTTGAAAAGCATAATACTGAATTTGATGTAGAGCTTGTACTAATGATGATCATATTATTGCTACGATCTCTAAACTTTATTGAAATGGAAACAGGACAATGAAGTTAAAAATTGTTATGATAAAACGGACAAAAAATTGGATATAATCTATAGTTGGACCAGCTGGAGATTACGTAGAAGGATTGTAATTTACATTGAATTATATAATCTGAAAGAAAACTTTGATAAAATGATGCATTGTTAGTATGACCCCAGATAAATTGTTAAAAAAATTTAAGATTTCCAATATGTTGGATATATAATAAAATTGAGGGAGCATTTTTTCATCTTTGGTGGCACATGTAAATAAGATAGAAAATGTCAAGCATCTAATCCATACACTTAATATCAATGAATAAAATGTATCAACATTGATGAAAGAGGATGGCACAGAAGTCAGAGTGTGGCAACCAAGCTAGAGTAATTCCTTATAGAAACTTCACCATTCAAAACAAACATTCTTACTTTGGACAGAACATAAATCCTACACAGACTCAGATTAGTAGAAAATAAATGTGTTTAAATTTTAGTTTCAGCTAAGGGTTATACCACATTTGTCATAGGTCAATAGTTGTTTTCTTACACCATTACTTTACTGCATCATATACCTTAATTCCAAAGAAAATCACAAAGCATCTATTATACTGGAAAGTACACTGGGTAGCTAGGAAATAATGTGTCATGTGAATTTAGCTAATTTCCAGAATATCATTCAGACTTCAGCAGAATTTCAGTATGTCACAGGTATCATTCAATTTTAAAGCTATCCAGTTTAATCAGTCTTTAGGAGAACACATATTTTGGTAACTGACCAAAAACTCAGTGATGGAATATATTAGTGCTATCATGTGTATTGCTATAAAGAAGGATACAGTTTTATCTCTTAGTATTTCCAGCTAGTAGTGGATAAGACTGACACCATGGAGAGCTGCAACCAATCATAAGTTGTCTCCTCTTGTGGAACTTGGTCACTTACTGACTACCTCAAAAATTATACTTATATTTTATTTATTAAGGGCCAGGTATAGGAGTTTTCTTATTCATTATCTTCCTTATAACAAACCTTTGTTAAAGATCTTGGCACTTCATTAAACTTTAATGTCATAGCACAAAACAATCAGCTAAACTTTCAAACTTTAGCAGATTTCATTTTTGCATTAATACATAGTAATTGGACAATAAATGACTAAAACTTCTCTTTTTGGGGGAGGCATCCTATAAGATCTCTGTCCTCTTCTTTGCAGGTGGCATCAAAGGATATATTGAAAGTCTACCATAGTTGGTAAATAACAAAGTAATGCAATACAGTCAAAGAAGACCTTAAGCATGTAACCGGAAACATAACTTTAATGTTTTCCTTTTTAAATTGATTTAGTCTGGGTCAGGCATTTTGTATGTTTATACAAGAAACAGCTCATGTTGAATCAGTTACTATTCATTGCTGAATAGGCAAAATTCAGAGGCTTATTGTAAGAAATTCAACATGTATTCTCTTACAGTCCATTGGCGAATTATAAAAGGCTATAGAAAGCAGGTAAAAAAGCTCCCAAACAAAAATATTTTTAAATGTTGTAAGTAATAGTACTATATGATACAATCATATTTAATAGAAAAACTTTTACACCTTTTATCTACTTTACAAAACTAGATATTATAGATGGCTATAACATTTAGCTCTCAATATTACGCTTTGAAGTTTACATCCAGGGAAACAGTTTTACTTGGCTTAACATGCCTTTTAAAGATTTTTATAAAGATAAAATATCAGTATACTATAAACCTGCTCTTAACAAAGGATCCAAAGAGCAGGTGTTCACATTCTGTCTGTTCAACTATTTTGAGTTTGATCTAGTCAAGATATTAGGTGTAAGAAGTGCTCAAAAAGAAAAAGCTGTTGGCATACATATTTTTCTTCCCATTTTTTCTTTCATGCAGTTTTATGTATAAAGAGCCAAAACATTACTTCAACCTAGAGCATCTCTAAAAATGTATTTTGGCCTTTTAAAAATAATCTAGTTAAAGAAATATGGGAAAGACCACAAAACAATTTTCTCTACAGCAAAGTAATGGATTCTCTGCCCTACACAGAATTTTAATAATAATAACTTAAAGAGCAAGAGAAATTCATGGCTGGTCATGTCATTTAAAATATGTGGGGAGATTGATTAAATTAATCAATCTCACCACATATTTTAGGTGACATGACCAGCCATGAATTTCTCGATTTGAATTGAGATCATTGTACTGCCAAGGGATTTTTAACTCTCTTATTTTTTTTCTTAATTAGTACTGTATATATAACTTTAATCTATTGTCCAATTAAGAAAAATGTACAAATGTACTGACAGCATATGCACCGTAGACAAATTCCTTGTCTGTCCAATCACACTTGGCCAATAAAGAATTCAATTCTATTCTATTCAAATACCTAAATTTTATTCTTATGGAAAAATAACATATCACATAAGATGTGAAACAGGAAAAGTCAAATACCCAAAGTCAATGTGTCAAGAGAATGCAACCCTTGGTGTCCAATTGGATCTTTTATACAAAACTAATTAATAAAAATGAGAACAGGCATTGTTGTTTGTAAAGTATTACTCTCAAGCATCTCTATCCATAATCTTTCTTATAAAAAATAATGATGAAATCTAAAAGATTTCTTTAAAACATGTTTATTTGCCTAGAAAAATCATAAAAAACGGGAACTACCTTGTATTGTTGAGGGTAGAAATGACAGCAGGTAACAATGCAATAGATGTTTTGAAACCACTTCTATCCTTGTTGACAACCAACTTTATGAATTTGCACGCTTTCCCAAACAGCTGTTTTGCAAGAGCACATAAAATACCCACATATTTAGTTTTTCCCACAACCCTAAAGATTTGGACTGCCCAATCTAGAGATTAGACAATATGGCAATGGGAAACCACAAATATTTTAATTATTAACAACTGAATTTAAACAAAAGGAAACCAGTCTCCATGATATTTGTCACAGCTTATTACCATTAAAGGCAAAGAGTTTAGAAAATATTGGAAAACCCCACATGAAACCCAATACTGCCCTGTGATATGGTTGCCATAGAAACCAGAACCCATGTTCTTCTGCCAGTTCTACAGGGATTTTCGCCACCAGTTGATTAGTCTCTTTTATTTATATTTCCAGGACACTCATAGCTTTTATCTGACTATCTGTTAAATCAATATTATATGTAAGTTTCGCCCACAAATCATTGCTAATAGTTGTAGTTGTTAGGGATAGTTTTGGATTGTTCATTTCATTAATTATATTTTTATTAATTGATTATCGAAATAAAGTTGTATGTGTTTGTCAGACCTGTGCATATTTCTAAGATGTAACACATTCAATTTATAATAAGATAAAACTCATGTTCAAAACTTTTATTGATGATAGTGTTTTGGTCTGGAAATCACATGAAACTCAAGTTCATGTGGCAGTAGCTCCACATAAAACAAACTAACAAATTTGTTCATTAGTGAAGCAAATTCATGTCACCAATTAATTGTACCTTATAGTGGAAAGCAATATGCATACATAGTTGGTTGATATGCATAAAATGCCTGGAAAACGTGTAACAACTATCATAAGTTGTTTCAAAATCTGGTAAGTGGTGATTTTGCTCTGTGAAATAGCATAAAGATTCTTAAAGTACAAGAAATCTTGGGAAAGTCTATTTAAAATATTAAAATATTATACTTTTAAGAATAATCCAAAGCTTTTGCAAATCATGTAAATACTAACTACAGTGTCTAATTTAAATTATCAGATACTTCTAGTATTCCTACACAAAAATGAAATTATCTTTAAAAAACAAAGGAAACCTTCCCATAAAATTTAATAAAGCAATCAGCTTAAGGGCAAGACGATAACCCTTTCATTATAACAGTGGCAGCTTAATACCACTTATAATGTTTGTTTTCCATTTAAGAGGGTCAGCATAATGAAATGGACCACAGCCTGGTCAAAACTGACTGTAGGACATGGATCCTATGAAAGCCACTGAACACATGAAAGGAATTACAGTAGACCACACATCAAACGTTTGGGCCTTGGTGCTTCCTTCCTCTTATCCTAGTGGCAGGAAATGCACTACATATCCCGTGAGGTGACCAGACATTTAAAAGTAGTGCCTTGTTCCAAAAAGCTCTGTGTACAATAATTTACCACAAATAAGCAGAAGACTGTTTTCCACTGCAGTTGTCTTCTAGAGTTGTAACTGGAGCACAATAGTGGGAAGAAAGGTAAAGTATGTTAACTATACAAATGTATTTTCTATATGTCTCAGGGAGGAATAAAAAAAAACTGATTTCTGAAAAGTTTTAGGTTTTTATTATGTGAATGTGTATAATCTGCCTGTTATTATTTGTAAAAGTGGCCTATGTCTTCTTTAAATGCCTCAGTTAAAAGACTGGCACATCGGGTTATGTGTATGATTTTTTTTTTTAAAATGATTCTATGACAAAAAGTTTGATTTGCTTTTAAAGCTATTCTTACATGCATAACATAATCTAAATCATTCTGTAAACGAGGAAGTGAATAATTCTAAATGCATGCAAAATGTTTGGATGACCAGCCAGGAATATAACTTTCCTAAACAGACTCAGAAACATGGACAGAGGAAATAGAGGTTAGCAGTTGTAACAAATTGTGCCAAAATAAGATGCAATGAAGTAATGCATTCTTTATGGATTTGCATTCTGTGTGAAAAATTTAGTTCAGAACACAACAGTGCTTGCCAGTAATAGGAGACCAGGGTTTGGCTTTCCCAAACTTCATACAAACATTTGGCTTAGTGCGAAATTGAGTAAACAGACTCCTTCTGATTCTCTATTAATGTTAATCTGGTCATATGTGGTAGTCATAGGGTTGCTTCAGGTTGTTTGTTTAGTGGTACAATACCTCAGCCTTATCAGGTGCTGTATATATATTCACCTGGAAGTTCTGAGGTTAAGTTTCACTGAACATGAGCTTCATGTTTACTGAGTAGTAATTATTTTTATATAGGATGAAAGACAGAACATTCACAGTGCGTTTGATAAGTTGACATGGGACAGGAATTCTTTTTCATTGTTGTGTCAATTTATCAAACCATATGTGGATATCAATCAAATCCTCTATTAAGCACAATGAATTAATTTCAAAAGCTAAAGAATAACTCATATGATAACTAAGATGCTCTCCACTTACATTAAATATATGATATATACACCATGTTGTTCTATTTTATTGCTGCATTGCTCAAATATTATAAATTTAAATATTATAGGAGAAAAAAAATCTCGGGTGAGTTGTTATTCAATAGCTGCCTTGTGAAATGACAAAATTGCTGCTGCATTTAAAAAAATTAATGGAAGAAAATGTGGTGTATTTCATAAGTTTTTTCTTTAAATTCATATTTGTCAGCATTATACCTTAGAAATTGTATATTTCTACTATATAGGGTATCTAAATATTAAAATAAGAGGACATTTCTTATTTCATGTTGACATATACATAGTGTTACTCTGTGATAATAAAACAGGTTTTCTAAAAATGAGTATAAAAAATATCTGTCACACAGTATTCCTGTAAGTGTTTATCTTTATTTTTCACCCTGTCACAAGAAGCCTCTGGGGACCCTCACCTACATCAATCAAGTATTCTTGCCAAAGTTGAAATTCAAGAGTGTTTTATTAATAGAATCAACATTTTTTCTTTATTTAAAGACAAGGTTCAACTAATGCTTGTTCTACCGAATAAGTGAAATATTAACCAAGAACAACTATACTCAACAACATATTAATGGTAAATAAATGTTTTATTCTTACTTGCTTTTAAATATGATAAAGACTTTCTGTGTTTACATACTGGTCTTCTTTCCTAAGTTTGTATTCTGAGTATTTTAGATGCATAGAGATTATCTAAACCGAAGTCCATGCTTGAGATCTTTCTTAAGTAAAATATTTGAGGAATACAAAGTGAATTTCTCCACTGATCCCCTAACACTTGCTGCTCGTTTGAAATTTAATAAAATGAAGAGTTTATTATTTCTGATAGGCAAAGGCATCTCTAAAATATGATAATTTATCTAAAGATGCTACTTAGTTGTCAAGGTCTATAAACTTATAGCTGTTTCAGAAAAATAAACTCTGTTTCTCACTGTTATATTTCTTCTCTCTACTTCCAATAAAAGTGCTATGAATTCATAGACAAAAGTCCTTTGCATAAAACTGGACATTGGGGACAAGAAATCTCCAGCTCAGATAAAAATAATTAAGTTACTATAAAACAAAAGGAAAGGGAAGGGAAGGGAAAGAACTGGCAATCAAGCATTAGTAAAAATGAATAATCAACTTTTTCTATATTTATCTGATAAAATAATGTATTTATTCAATTCAATATTTATTGAATAATGTATTTCTTTAAACAAATCTTTGAATAATTTTTCATTTACTTTTTTTTCTGTTCCACTAAATTCTGTAAGCTATTAGGAAATGAAAACACAATAATAATTTCCTAAAGCCACATGGAAATTGATACTTTTTAAAAATATTTGTATTCTATTGTTTATATAAACCATTTGATCTTGATCTTTTGTTTTAAAGCATTATCATTCTAATGTTTCAGATATGGTCCTTGGTTTCAAAGAGGAAATTATTTGACCTAAATAAAAAGCAAGAGTAATAATGCTGCCTTCAACTATTTAATGAGATCAGGCTAAGGTCTGTTGTGTAAGGCAGAGCTGTATTACTGAGACAATTCATTGGAAAAATAATTTTAAAATTCCTGCATGATTTTATAAAATTAAATTAATTTTATTAATTTAATAAATTAATTAATTGCTATTAATTTAGCAATAGCTGTTTAAGAATTAAGAACATTATATACACACATACACATACATAAAACAGGTATTAATTGGTGTGATTTCTTTTCTTTTTTCTCATACAAAAAACCCTAAGAAGCTCATGGCAGGTTCTCCATTTCCTTTTTCCAAGGTCACATGTCTAAAATTCAGCCTTTTACTGTTTTTACAATAATTTTCCTCTGGGAGGCTTCCTATTCACACTTTTATACCCCTGCAACATTGAGACTAAACATTTAGCCTCACCCATTCCACTGATATCATAATATTAAAGCATCAGCCCACCTCCCTAACTGCTCAGAGGAGAATATTTGTCCAAAATTTGCTACAGAGAAAAAGGACGTACATATTCTTATATGTAAGGAAAGAGTGGTTAGGTCAATCAGTATAAACCTGCTAATTCCAATTCATCAAAAATAGGCCCTAAAAAACAAGTTGTACCAAACTTCCGTAAGAAGCTTGAGGTAATATTCTGAAAACAAGAACTCCAAACATGGTGAATTAGCTAGTGAACACTTTGGATGGCCAGAAAAATGAGCACCTTATCACGTCTTTTCTTTTTATTTAGCAAAAACTCTGATGATTAGGGAATTTCTAGTTCTAGACAGAACAGCATAGTTTGGGGATGCTCCTAGAGTTATTACTCTCATTGGAATTCTAATGTGGAAATAGTGATTTCTACATTACCTCTTTCATTGACATGTCAATTGTGCCCTTTTCTGATTACCCCAGTAGCCTCATATTTAGATTGCAGGTGTGACCGCAATGGATCCTTCTACTATAGTTGTAAGTTGGGACAGCTGTAAAGTGGGTCATCACATGACCAATGTGATTTTAGATATTTCACTGCAGTGGTAATTAAGCAAACACTGCAGTCATTAAGCAAAAGCTGTAGTCATTAAGCAAACCTATTGCTTGCTATGTAAAGATTTTGCCAAAAACTGGAAGTAAACACCAGTTCCTAGTTTAAAAAAAAACATAGTAAATCATAGCCAAGTGATCCTGGGATGCTGTAAATGGCCATAAATGGAAGCTGGTTGCCAAGAGCCCAAAATGTGTCATGTGACTGGAAGGGTGGTCACCAGAACTTTGAAATTGGGTCATAAATATCTTTTGGATGGTCCATAGCAACGTGACAGTCATAACACAAAGGTTGCCTATATTGTAACTCACTCTTTATGGGCTATCCTTGCTCTTGGTCCAAATCTATGACAAAAATATCTGAGAGATTGCTGTTGATTAAAGACTATCAATGGAGATTATACTGCATATATTAAAAAATGCAAGGTATTACCTTCCTTTCATTTGTAGATAGGACTTCTTTATGGTAATGTTTCCACTCTGGAATGCCTTCCAAAACTCATGAAGAGCTTACTATAATTCCTGTTAAATACCCATTGAAAACTCATATTTTCATCTACATATTTTTTAAAAGAAATACTGCATGATTTCTGTTTCATTTTTAGTCTTTCCTGTCCATATTTTAAAACAACTGTGCTATTTTATATTATGTTCGTACTACTGCTTGTTTTGTTTTTCAATTATTGCATTATGAATGGTTTTGAATGCACTATAAATAATTAATTAATTAAGTAATTAATTAAAGTGATAGCTGTTTACAGGTATTTCACCTCAAATAAACGCATTGAGAGACTCTAGTGGGGTATATAGTTAAAACAAAATTATGAAAATTGGCAGTTTTGTGGAGTTTCCTACACTGAAATACTTTCAGCATAAACCATTTATAATTGCTGAAATTAGGGGTTAATTGAAATAAGGGGTTAATTTAAATTACAATGTAAACTGGCATATTTTAAATGAATGTTATTACAGTCCACAAACATATTGCACATCTCTGCTTTTCTTCCATTTTCTTTTACAATGAAGTAAGAAGCTAAGGATGAAGCTAATAGCAGCCCCAGCCACTAGCCTGAATTTTCCATATGAAACTATCTGGGGCTTCTATAAATCAAACTAGCCACATCACTTGCAAATAACCATAGCAAGTTATATCAAGCACCAGCACAATACAACTTTCTTGATACGTTGTGAATTTTCTCATTTGTGAAGATCCAGACTGAATCCATCTGAAATGTATATTCATTTCACAACTGAATTCATAAATTTTTCTGATACTTTTATTTTTAGCTGTTGTCATATAGTTTCTGAAGATCTTGGCTTGTAACACTATTTTATGAAAATCACACAATATGTTCTGCTGAAATAAATGCACCAATGAGCTTTCTATTAATTCTGTGCAAACCTGAATCAGCCTGCATAAATGAGGGGAAAAAAGATTTGGGTTACTATCTGACTACAATCACTGTCCCAATCTTATTTTTCTTGTTATTATTGTTTCCATTTGATAAATTTCTTGCTAGAATTATTTCATTTTTGCCTTACAGTATCAGTCACAAAAAGCTAAAAAAATCATACATAAATCACAAAATCACAAACATTTCTAATGTTTTTCTTATTTACAAATAGTAACTCAAGTAATTAAAACACTTGATATGTTGTGAAGAACTTTGAGTAAATGTATCTATTACATAGTAAAACACACCCATACCCACACACACACAGATATTAAAGAGATTATTGAAAAGACAATAAGGAAGCTTCTTCTCCCTGATATTCATTATGCAATATTTAAATAAGTTCAAACATGTATGATGTCAGGTTAATTCAAATTAACCTGTCTGCAGTGCAAATTGTATAATAATATTTGTAGCATATTTTAATAACACAAGCCAAACTATGATGTATCCTAAGGTAATATAATATTCCAAAATAAAAGCACATCTGTCAGCTGAAAACCCTATGGATAAAAATACACATACACATATGCACATATTAGCTGGCCAGGAAAGAACCTCACTGGAAAATTATTAGATTTATTGAGATGTTTTGTGGTCTAAAATATATATTGTAACTGACTAAAGTTGGGGGACAATTACATGGATCAATGGATTAAAATATATTTATTCTGTGTAAAATTTGCAATTAAAAATAGATCTTATGTAGATGCTAATTAATAAAGTTGAATAAAGAGAAATATTTACAATTTGATGGAATCAATAGGATACTACATTAATTAATATTCTACTTGTAATAAGATAAGAAATGAAGTGGGACAATGAGGTTACAGGGGGCTGAAGTCAAGAAGGTGCAGGAGTTTAAGTATTTGGGGTCAACAGTCCAGTGCGACAGGGAGTGTGGAAAAGAGGTGAAGAGGCGAGTGC
>JAEANM010016009.1:0-13424 GCA_017656035.1 Myanophis thanlyinensis
AAAGCTTTGCTGGCTGAGGAATTCTGGGAGTTGAAGTCCACAAGTCTTCAAGTGGCCAAGATTGGAGACCCCTGCCTTAAGGCAACAACAGGTTTCACCACACCAAATATACAAAAAAAAAAAGTGTTCTTTTTTGGAAAGCAAGTCCTCTGTGTTGAATCTTACGCGATGCAATAAATCAAACCTTCCATTTTTCCAAACAAGAGACAAAGCCTGCATCCTCATCACAGCGAGTCCTTGACTTACAACTGCTCATTTAGGGACTGCTCAAAGTTATAGTGGCACTGCATAAAAAAAGTGACTTATGACTACTTTTGACAGCTGTGACCATTGTAGCAACCTCGTGATTAAATTTCAGCCGCTAGGCAACTGACTCGTATTTATGACCGTTGCTGTGTTGTGTCCCGAGGTCCTATGTCCCCTTTTGCGACCTTCTGACCGGCAAAGTCAACGGGGAAAGCCAGATTCACTTAACAACCGGGTTACTAACTTATCTACTGCAGTGATTCACTTAACAACGGTGGCAAGAGACATCATAAAATGGGGCAAAGCTCACTTCTCACCTAACAGAAATTTTGTGCTCAAAATTGTGTGGTCATAAGTCGAGGACTTCATCTGTATTGAAAAGAGAGACTTCTCGCCAGTTTTGGCACTTATGACAGTCGCGGCATTCCCCATGGTCATGTGACAACCCCCCCCCCCAAATGCTTGGAAACTGGCAGGTACTTGTGACGGTACTTGTGACGTTGAGCCCCTCCGGCAACCTTCCGACAAACAGATTCAGCTATGCAGCTATTTTAGTAACTTAACAATGGCACTTAACAACTATGGCAAGGTCATAAAATGGGAGCAAAGCTGACTTAACCAATGTCTCGCTTAGCAACAGAAATTTTGGGTTCAGTTGTGGTCGTAAGTTGAGGACTGACTTCTAACACGAGTAAAAGAGTCCGTACAACATTTTCTGCGTCTATTTTCACCCACGTTGCTCCTGCAACAGCGATTCTTAAGCTGGACTAGGGCTATTTTAATGGTTGTTAAACCGAAGAGAATCCTTTGAGTTTAATCTTAAAACCCGAAAAGCTTCAGTGTATATTCTGATGCTTTTTTTTTTTAAGAAAAAGAAAAGCTTTGCTTTCTTTTGCTTTGGTTTTAAAAACAACATTTGTTTTATTTGCGATCCTTACAAAGACGTAAACAAAATGAATCTGAATAATATCGCAACGATAAATCACATTTGGAGTACGCAAAGGATGAAAACAAGCAATTTCACTGCTCTCGTAAACAGAATGCTTAATATTTCAATGTGGGGTTTTTTTGGGGGGTGGGTGGGGAGGAGGGTGGACTTGAAATATTTTGAAAGCCTCTTCGGTTCCCAATTATTCATAAACCCATCAAGCCTCGTTGCCAAAGGAGCAAATTCTCGTTTTGTTTTTCCCTCTCCCAGCTTGCAAAATTTAGCTGTGCGGTGCAACCCTCTCATAATGAAGAAATACAGAGGAGATAACATACGGTATACAAATGGGGAGTGTGGGAAGGGACGCCTATGCAATGCTGCCTTTCTCCCACATCAAGCGGTAATCTCACAGTAGAGATCCCTGATCATTACTAGATGTTCAGGTCCTCAAAAAAAAAAAAAAAAAAAGTTAAGCGTTTGCCCTGTGGCCTATAACCAGATAAGCATGGATTGACACCAGACAAACCAAGAAGCAGAAAATACCCCAATGAAGGAACAGAGGGGGTGGGGAAACAAATCCCAACAAAAACTGCAGGGCAAGCCACTGTGTATGAACAGAGCAAACGCCCCTTCCTTCTAGTACTGATGGTGTTAGCTAGTTGGACAACAAAACGTCTCTGCAAGAAAACCACCCAGCTCAGAGCGCATTAAGAACCCCACAGTCTTCCTGTTCCTCCTCCACTCTGCAAAATCCACTCCCTCCTAGCTAGCCCTGACGATGTTCCCTAGTTGGGTCATGAAATGTCTGCAAGAAAACCACTAAGCCAGTGGTGGCAAACCTTTTACTTACCGAGTGCCGAAAAGTACGCGCTTTGCACACGCCAACCGCACCATCTGTGCATGCATGCAGCTTTTGCACATGCAATGCAGGAGCGCTGCGTGCAGGCACTCACGCACGCATCAGCAATCGTGTGTGCATGTGCAGGAGACCTCCGAAGACCAGCTGGATTTCCTGCTGCAATCGCATGCACATGTACAGCGGAGGTCCAAAGATCAGCTGGGTCTCTGCAATTGTGCGTGCGAGCATGTGCAATCGAATGGGCATGCTCAGCTGGAGGTTAAGTTGGCCGACAGCTTGTGTGCCCAGCAAGATGGCTCTTTGTGCCACCTGTGCCATAGGTTCGCCATCACGGCACTAAGCTCATAGACTCCACAGACCTCCTCCTCCACCAAGGGCACCGCTCCTTTTCTTCCTCTCTGCAAACGCCACTCCCTCTAGAACTGAAGATGTAGCCTAGCTGGGTCAGGAAATGTCTGCCAGAAAACAGCCAAGCTCAGAAAGTCCCAAGCGAGGACCCCACATTTGTCCTTCTCCTCCTCCCTGCAAACCCCATCTAGCACTGATGTTCCCTGGTTGGGTCATGAAACGTCTGCCAGAAAACAGCCAAGCTCCGGGAGCAGCAAAGACTCCACGGTTCAACGCTGAGCTGGGAATATTATTCTCTTCTATTGTCAGGTTCCTCAACCTGCTTGGGAAAGAAGGACATCCTAGGGCCATGATGGCGAACCTACGGCACGGGTGCCCCAGGTGGCACGCAGAGCCATCTTGCTGGGCACACAAGCTGTCGGCCAACTTACCTCCAGGTGAACATGCACATGCAATTGCACATGCACACATGTGTGATTGCAGAGACCCAGCCGGTCTTCGGGCCTCCGCTGTGCATGCGTGCAATTGCAGCAGGAAGTCCAGCTGGTCTTCGGAGCTCTCCTGCGCATGCACACGCAATTGCTCATGTGTACGTGAGTGCCTGCGTGCAGCATGCATACACTGCACATGCAAAAGCTGCATGCATGCGCAGATGGCATGGTTGCACATGCAGCGCACATGGAGGAGCCACACACAAGTGCAGATGGCACACGCAAAGCACGTACTTTTTGGCACTCGGTAAGTAAAAGGTTCACACCATTGTCCTAGGACTTCAATTACAGCAGCAACAAATGCACCACTGAGGCCCTTAAGAGGTCAGATCTTCCCGAACAGAATCTATCCACCATTGCTCAGACAGAAGGCACCGACCTGTGAGGCTCACTCAGCCATAAAAGCCATCAATCCTCAGCCTGCTGCTCACTGGGGATGCTGGACGGGAGTTCCCACCGGTCTAATTTAGGATTATGGGAGGTGAAATCCACTTTTTCTGGAGGGCAACAGGTTGTGGGGGGGAGGGGGGGGAGGGCAGGGTTGCTTGGCGATTCGAAGATGAACTGAAGAAGTGAACAATGTTATGGGTGCTGCTGATGGTTCAATTAGTGTTTTTTTCAAATAAAAATAAAATCAGTGTGTTGATGCAGAGCGACTTAGCAACTCTGTGAAACGGCCAAACTTTTATGTTCGGAGGATTCATGATCGCCATTAATACATTCCCCGTCTGATTTAATCACAACTGATCGATAAAAGGGATGGCCACCGCTCGCCTCCTAGACAGCCAAATGGATTTACCAGCAAGGATGGTTTTTGCTGCTAATTAAGATGTAAATTCTTTGATCAACCTTCGCGGATGCTCGCCTACATTTTCTGCCGAAGGACTCCCAAGGAATTTGGTGGAACCGCACCCGAAGAGGCGCATCCCCATACATGCTGCCCGAACTCTAGGCCAGGTTGACACTTGATACTCTGGGGTTACCTCCAATTCTTTTGCCTTCTATTTGACGATCACCTGCTAAGAGGCTGAGACTCTTTAGAAAGAGTAGAGAGAAGAGCAACCAAGAGGATTAGGGGACTGGAGGCTAAAAGATACGAAGAACTGTTGTAGGAACTGGGTAAGTCCACTCTGATGAAAAGAAGGAGTAGGGGGACATGATAGTAAACTTCCAATATTTCAGGGGCTGCCCCAAGGAAGTGGGGGTCCAGCATCTGATGCTCCAAAGCCTCTGAAGGCAGGAGAAGAAGCAACGGATGGAAACTCATCAAGCAGAGAAGCAACCTGGAATTAAGGAGAAACTTCCTAACATTGAAGACAATTAACCAGTGGAACAGCTTGCCACTAGAAGTTGTGGGTGCTCCATCCCTGGAGGTTTTTAAGAGGAAACTGGACGGTCATTTGTCTGAAATGGGATAGAGCAGTGGTGGCGAACCTTTTACTTACCGAGTGCTTGAAAAGTACACGCTTTGTGCGTGCCATCTGCATTTGTGTGCAATTCCTCCATGTGCGCTGCATGTGCAACCGCACCATCTGCACATGCATGCAGCTTTTGCATGTGCAAAGCACGCATGCTGCATGCAGGCACTCACGCACACATGAGCAATCACGTGTACATGCGCAGGAGAGCTCCAAAACCCAGCTGGATTTCCTGCTGCAATTGCACGCATGCACAGCAGAGGCCCGAAGACCAGCTGGGTCTCTGCAATCGGGCATGCGTGCATGTGCAATTGCACGTGCATGCTCAACTGGAGGTAAGTTGGCTGACAGCTTGTGTGCCCAGCAGGATGGCTCTGCGTGCCACCTGTGGCACCCATGCCATAGGTTCGCCGTCACGGGGACAGAGTCTCCTGCTGAGCAGAAGGTTGGACTAGAAGACCTCCAAGGTCCCTTCCAACTTATTCTATTCTACTGCCACATCAATTAGCCAGGCTTGCTTCTATTTTATTATTACTATAAAGTATCTTGGCTAATCTCTGAAGGTTAAGTGTGAATTCCAGTGAATGAAAGAACGGTGCACTGAATGGAGTCAGGGGAGCCTAAATCTCAACCGCAAGGTCAGCCACCAGGCGCCCCACAAATTGAATGCGGGTGCTAACCAAAGCCTGGGCAAGTTGTGTGAGCCGCATTCCCCAAACCGCTCAAGAAGAAGACTGAATGACAAGACAGTCTCTACTGCCATCTAGCCAGCCCTGCAATGCAACGAAAGGGCAGAGGCACCTGGCTGTGGATGCTGAGGGTGAGGCCACCCACCCATCTCCACCCCACCACGCGGGGACAAATTTCCTCCCCCATCAAGAAGGAAAAGCGATCAGTGAGGTCCTTAGTGGGTTGTTTTCCTGCAGACGATTCATGACCCGACTAGGTAACATGATCAGTGGTAAAAGGGAGGGGGGGTTTGGGTCTGTTTACATACAAGGGGCTTGTGCCCTGTCAGCTGTGGATTCGTACCAGGCCAACAACCAAGGCACAAACAACATCCCAATCAAGGACCCACCAACCCAGAACAAACAATCAAACCAACAGTGAAGAACGGCTTAATGAAGAACGCTCCCACCAACACGGATGGGGCAAGCCACCTCTGTATCTATAAAGAGAGCAAACCCCACTCCCTTCTAACACTGACGATGTTGCCGAGTTGGGTCACGAAACGTCTGTAAGGAAACGGCCCAAGAAAACCACCAAGCTCAGAGAGCACCAAGGACCCCGCAGTTCAGCCCTGAGCTGCAAATATTCTCTCCTTCTCCTCCTCTTCCTACCATTTGCCTCCTCCCCACTTTGCAAACCAAATTCCCTTCTAGCACTGATGATGTTCCCTAGCTGGGTCATGAAATGTCTGCAAGGAAACAAGCCAACTCAGAGAACACCAAAGGCCTCACAGTCCAACTCCTTCCTTCCTTCCTTCCTTCCTTCCTCCCCCTCAACTCCCTTTTAGTATTGATGTTCATGAATCATCTGCCACAAAACCATGAGGCTCAGAGGACCCCAAAGCCCTCCTTCCCCACTCCAGAATCCCCATCTCCCTTCTGAAGCGCTGATGGTGTTGCCTAGCTGGGTCATGAAACATCTGCAAGGAAACAACCAGCAAAACCACAGAGTCTCCCAAGGCCCCCAGCCTCCAACCTTGAGCTATCAATATTCTCTTCTGTCAGTAAAGGCATCTGCTTGTGCCAGGAAGACCCCCCCCCCCCACTGCAGGGGCTCAGCTTACGCTCCTTCCCAGGGGCTACAAATCCTTCCCTAAGAGGAATCTCCGGGGAGGGGGCAGCTCCCTTCTCCACCTGCACAGCCACAACCTGACCCAAAGGCCTTCTGATGGGGCAAAGCTTCCCTCCACCCACCCAGTAGCAGTCCGGATGTGTTTGGGCTCTTAAGCAGCCCCACCCCCCGCAAAGGCAGATGACCCTGAGACCTCTCTGGGCATCTCCTCTTGCAGCACAGGCCTTGGCTTCCTCCACACACACACACACACACACACCCAGCCCAAGACATATGGAGCCTCTATTCAGAGTTCTGGCTGAGTGACTCCGGGAGCCGAAGAAGCCCAAAGGGCATGTTTGACTTTGTGCTCAGGCCTGCCAGCCAAGCGCCTCGCCTCGCCTCGCCTTGCCTCGCCTGTCCCGCCCGCCCGGCAGGTGAAAGGCAAAGAGGGAACGGCACACTTGAACCTCTGGAGCCATCGAGAAAGCTGCTCTTCTCGGGGTCCCATTTCATCTCCCACCAGGTGAGCCTGTTTCACAGCAGGGCTCTGCCAAGACCTCTGCGAGGAAGCCGGACTTCCACAAAGACCATTCAAATGAAGTCTAGGTCCCTTAAGACAAGAGCCAGGTTGGCCTGGTGATTCAGGTGCCGGCCTGGAAACCAGGAGACGGTGAGCTCTAGTCCCGCTTTAGGCATGGAAGCCGGTTGGGCGACTTTCAGTGGATCACCAGGAGACGGTGAATTCTAGTCCCACCTGGGGCAGAAAAGCTGGCTGGGTGACTTTGGGTCAATCACCAGGAGACCAAGATGGGACTAGAACTCCCTGTCTCCTGGTGATTGGCCCAAAGTCACCCAGCCGGCTTTCTTGCCTAAGGTGGGACTAGAACTCACCGTCTCCTGGTGATTGGCCCAAAGTCACCCAGCCGGCTTTCACATCTAAGGCAGGACTAGGCAGGAAAGACGGTTGGATAATTTTGGGCCAATCACCAGGTGACGGTGAGTTCTAGGCCTGCCTTAGGTGTGAAAGCTGGCTGGGTGACTTTGGGCCAGTCCCTCCCTCTCAGTCCAACCAATATCACAGAGTTGTTGTTGTTAAGTGTTGGGAAAATAAGAGGAGGAGGAGGAAGGGTATTAGATACGTTATTTATTTAAGAGAATTTATATGGCTGCCCAACTCGCTCTCAGTAACTTCAAGCGGCTTACAAATATATGTTTGCCATCTTGAGTTATTTTTGTAAGAATAAAATAAAGCAGGTTACAAATAAATATATTAAAATGACAGGATCAAAACATGCCCATTTTCAGGTTGCTTGAATGAATGAATGTCTATCTACAGTATCCATCCATCCATCCATCTACAGTATCTATCCATCTCTCTCTCTCCATCCATCCATCCAACATCTATCTATCTATCTTCTCTTCTTTTCTCTCTCTCTGTGTCTCTCTCTTTCTCTCTTGTGTTAACCTTAAAAGACTTAACATAACTAAAAACAGACAAATAATTCCATACTCCAAACAGTAAATACACAAACACAAATATCTGTTCTCACTTCTTCTTTTTTTTAGCCTTTTGCCTAACCCTTCCTCTCAAACATACACCTGAGATTTTTAGACCTCTGCTGTGTCGTGACACTTGAAAATTTAAAAGAAATGAAACATCCACTAGTTGGGAAACCATTTTTTAAATAAAACAAACAAGCAAACACACTAAATTAATTAACTTTAAAAGCCTTCTGGAAAAGCTCTTTTGAGCAATTTCTAAAAAAGCCAGGATTGAGGAGAAAAAAATAGGCAAATCTGAAAAGCTGAAAGGTAAGATTCGTTGTTTTTAATCCTCCCTCCCTCTCTCACACAGAGAAAAAGTTGAAAATCATTCCAGTAGCTTGAAAATGGATCTCAGAACTAACTTGAAAGTAGTGCAGCTGACACACCCTCAGAGTGATGCCATCTCGCTCTCAACAGCTCCTTCCAGTTAAACATTTGGTTTCTGCTTTCTGGATCAAGCTGTCTAGCGTGTGCTGGTATGTGCGAATGACCTTGGGAGGGAAGGAGAGTGGCTGCCTAGGGAACGACCAGATGAAAAGCAGGCAGGGAGAGGGAACTCACAGCTGAATAACGGCAGAGAAAGAAATCTAAAAGGCATCTGTCCTAAATTATAAAGAGAAAAAAGAGAGGTGGGAGATTTGTACTTTCAGACTTGCAAGATGGACTGCCAGCCTCCCAAGTCGACTAGAATCACAACAAGATGAACTAAACTAAATCTACTTTATTGTAAAGTAACTTTAACAGAATCTTGCAAGTCCAAAAATACAATTCTCCTGCTGTCACTTTTTATTGCCTGGTAAGTTAAAGGGTGGATCCTTTGCAAATGTCTTCCTCTTCCAAGGCCATTCTCACATATAATTACATTTATTTAGCTTACAAACTCAGGGGCGACTTTTTTTCCTCTCTGGATGGCTTGAATCTAGCTACTCTTCTTTCCTTGACTTGTTTATTGTTCTGTACATTTGCATGATATTATTCTTTCTTGGATGCCGTGCTCAGATGTTCTACCTGACTAATTAATCTCAGAATAGAAACTTGCTCCTCTTTAAATAGAATACAATTTTCCAGTTCTTGTATAAAAAGGGTTACGTAGCTCTCCCAGTTTCCCATCCAGATAAGAAGTGCACTACTGTTACACATGAAATGAATTCACTTGAATGACTTTATCAAACGGAATCGCACAGTCTCGATATATCCAGGGGAAAATAGCGGAATCTTTTATCTGTGCCAAGTATCAGCTGAAGCCATTTGTTCTAAAACTGGCAATTATAAGTGTTGCAGCAGAGTTCCCCAAAAGCCTGATAGCTAAAGAACACCATTTTGGGAAGACATTCTTCTTCTTTTTTTAAAGAATGAACAAGAATCTGCATTTCCTTTGTTGCTGTCCATTAAGGTTAAGATTTTGAGGGAGAAATTAAAGATCTTCTCTATAAAAGGCATCCAGATGTAGCAAGTTAATTATACAATGAAATAATTAGAAAATAATTCCCCCTCCCTAAGATGAAAAACCCATTGGTCCCCGTAAGTTTTATTTTGCTAAGGTTTGATTGTTCTGGATTTCCAAAAGAAATTTCCTAATCCGACTTCTAGAACTGGATGTTTTGGCTAACTTACTTAAGGCCCTTAAATTATTGATGCTCCCGTTCATTTACATCTTTCTCCTGCTGGATTGCTGCTGCATCAATAAAACATGAGAAATTAGTAAACAAACTCCAGCCTGCTCTGAACCATCATTTCATTGAATCAAGATGAATTTTTTTTCTGTAGTGCTTTTACCGATGAAAACGCCTTCCCCTAAAACATCACAATAAAGAATCGTTATGCAATGAAAGATGCATCGACTGCGACCAAAATGGCTTGTTTGGCACAGGTTTCTCTGAAGCTGAAAGGGACATATATCACCTAACTTTCCTAAGGAGGATTTTGGCAAAGGTTTTAAGACAGGGGGTGGGCAGTCTGCAGATCTGAATCTTGTCTGGAAATATCCTTGTAAGTTGAACTCAACAAGGCTGTCGGCAAACGTTTCTACAGCTTGGGAGAGAGGCAAAAAGGGATCGCAGAAATTAAAATGTTGGAAAGAAAAATAATAATGGCTCCAGCTTTGTTCCAACCGCTGTTTCCTTTTTAATGCAGCATGGCCCCTGAGCCAGAGGTGAAATTCAGCCAGTTCGAGCAGGTTCACTAGAACTGGTAGTAAATTTCCTAAGCAGTTCCGGTTGTTAGAAGAAATCTCCTTTTGGTTTTTCCCACTTTGCAGGGTTAATCCTGTAAGGAAGGCAGGAAAGAAACATCCTGGGGTTGTTTCCAGCCTGATCTTTATTGCCCTGCTTACGGAAACTGCCCACCCAGTCACATGACACCCACCCAGCCACGCCCACCAAGCCACGCCCACAGAACCGGTAGTAAAAAAAATTAAATTCCACCACTGCCCTGAGCTAATGCAGCAATGGACAGAAAAAGAAATGTCCACTTTTGGGTTGGGGGGGGATTAGAAATAGTTTCAGGGGTATGAAATCCATCTGGGTGTGAGTTGGGCAGCTATGTGACATTTGTTTAATAAATAAAATAAATATGAAAAGATTCTAGAGCAGGAAGTTCTTCTAAATACCATCACAACCTCCATTGGTTTTCTTTCTCTTACTGAACACCCTAAAAAAGCTCGGGGCGATTTCCTTCTCAGAGCGTGCTAGGGAACCAAGAGAATTTTGCTCTCTTCTCTATATTTTTCAGGAAACTGTCCTTAAATGACCCCCTCCAAAACAATATGAAAGGTCAGAAGAATGACCGTTGGATTGGGCACTCATCTGTCTTTTGGCAACTTGCAGTTCTCAGCTGGAAAAAAAAAAAGGATGAAAAGCTGCTTTCTTGAAAGACAAAATTGCTTCTGGTCAGAAAGCATGGGGGACAATGAAGCTACTTTTTGGGGGGAAGTGAAGAGCAAAACTTGTGTACCTTTGGATAATTAAAGTGTGTGTAGGTATGTGTGTGTGAGAGGTGTGCACCTGCACAAGACACACTCCAGATGCTGATAACCAGAGAGGTGGAAATCCCAGATGTAACACTTGTTATAACCACGGGCGTTTATAAAGGCCATCCAATTCAAATCCGGTTCAAAAAGAAGAATTTACAGCAAGGGTGTCCTGCCTTGGCAGTTTTAAGATTTGCGAACTTCAACTCCCAGAATTCCCCAGCCAGCCCTGAAGTCTATGGGTCTTAAAGTCGCCAAGGTTGGACACCCCTGTTATAAATTCTTTTTTTTTTTAACTGAATTTGGATTGGATGGCCTTTCCACTATCTTCAAGTAGAGAATGGTCTTCTGAGATATTGGGCAATGGAGATGGGAGGTCAAGGAGGCAACTCAATAAGACTGAGCACAAATGATAAACAGCAAGAGCACTTAAAATTTATATAGCACTTCACAGTGTTTTACAACCCTCTCTAAGCGGTTTACAGAGCCAGCCTCTTGCCCCCAACAACCTGGCTCCTCATTTTACCAACCTCGGAAGGATGGAAGGCTTGAGTCTGGTGAGAATCGAACTGCTGGCAGTTGGCAGAGTTAGCCTGCAATACTGCTTACTAACCACTGTGCCACCACGGCTCTTGGAGAGGAACTAAGTGCTCCTCACTCTTGTGATTTAAATCCCTGAAAGCAGAGTGGACCCAAAATCAAGGTAATTCATGTATCTACACACCTTCCCATCCCAATTCTTGCGTCATCTTTGGGATGATTCCATTAAAATCTGCTTTGCAATTTCTCAACCATTTCCTTCTCAGGCATAAACAATCAAACGGTGGAACAGAAGTTGCCTTCGGACGTTGTGGGAGTTTCATCCCTGGAGGCTTTCAAGAAGAGACTGGACTGCCATTTGTTCCAAATGGTGTAGATTCTCCAGTTTGGGCGGGGAAGGGGTTGGACTCGATGACCTCCAAGGTCCCTTCGAACTCTGACAGTCTAATCCAATCCAATCCAATCGTAGACCTCTTCTGTATTTCTGCTTGGTTCTCCAAAAGCTTAAAAACATCTTTTGAAGTTCTGGTAGTATTATATAACATTTCTTTATAGGTTATATAATGGTGGCTGGACGTCCTGCAACAGTTATTATTTTCTGTGACATGTCTTTATTATTCTTCTGAAAATTTCCGGACTTTTCTCACTTTCCAGTTGGACAAGTTGGAAGTTCCCTCTAGAGCAGTTGGAAGTTCCCTCTAGAGCAGCTCCTTTAAGATTTAAAATACTGGTAGTCCTCAACTTATGGCCACAATTGAACCCAAAAGTTCTGTTGCTAAGCAAGACAGTTACTAAGTGAGTTTCCTCCATTTTATTCCTTGAATGTGGCTTTCCCCCCCACTGACTTTACTTGTCAAAAGGGGATCACATGACTCGGAAACATTGCAACCGTCATAAATATGAGTCACTTGCTGAGTCAGTGTCCGAATTTTGATTACATATCCACAGGGATGCTATAAGTGTGAAAAACAGTCCCAAGTCACTTTTTTTTAAAAAGTGGCACTGTATCTTTGAACAATCAATAAATGAATGGTTGTAAGGCAACGACTATCAGTATTTGTAAGAAACCAAGAAGATTATAGGCAAGCAATTAAAACCAAGAAACCAAGAAAATTATAGGCAATCAGATAATTTTATAATGGAGGGCAGGACATTTATATGCTTACGTAATTATTTATTATATGCTTAGCTCTTAGTTATCCTTATCATTGCATAACTCCGAGGACAACGTACACCTAGAAGAATTTCACCGGAATTTTCTTCAAGTTCAAAAGCAAAATTGCCTTTCATCAAACAAAGGGAGAACTAATAGAAAAAAATAGCAGAGAATATTTTTGTACAAGACTGGTCTGAACCCAGGATAACGCTGGGTTGCCTCAAATGGGATTTCCTACATAATGGGAAATGTTTGCAGTTCAGTACGTGTCTGCTGGTAATGTGCAGTTTGCAGAAATCCCAAACAGTAACTTTAGGGGGTTTAGGCTCGGCGGTTTAAGACGCTAACCTTAATTAAAATGCAGCGCTCGATAAGGTAAGATGGCAGGGTGTGTTCATTAACTAAGCTTCCTTGGCTCACTGCATTGTGCAAAAATAATCAGAGTTCCTGGGAATTGCAGACCTCTTATCATCCAAAGTTAAAGCCGCATCTCCCATAATTTCTGGCTGTGAAAATGTAGTCCTAAAGCTTCACACCACATCTCTCGCCTCCTCCTTCTCCGTAAAAGATTACCAAATGGGTATAGCGCTACTACGTTGATTTTAATTAAACCTGTCAGGCCCTCGGTTGCTGCCTTGACCTTCTGGCTTTCAGAGGCTGAGAAGGGGAGAGAGATAAAACAGCCTCATTCAAAACAGGAGGTCACTCATTTCTCAACCTCAGCCTGCCATTTCCAAAAAATAAAAACCAGTAAATCATACTTGGGTTCACCAGCCCTGCTTTTGTTTCCTTACAGGGCAATGTAGGCAGGGGGGAGGGAAGGCAACCCCTTTAATAAATATTCAGAGACAACAATAGGTTATTGACTTTAGAAAAGAATGAAGAGGGAAAAATGCATTTTCCAGAAAATTTCAGGAAAAACACGTACTTAATTACACATCAAAATGACTACATAATTGGTTTTCGGCTGCTTTTCCTTGTTCCCCTGCAAAGGGCTGTATAACCAGCTGGGGTGTTCAACATCTTTTCTGAATTTTTTCAAAAAATTTCAAATTTTTTAACTGTATTTTAATTGACTGGCCATAATTTAATTATTTTAATTGATTTTTTAATTATGATTCTATAAATAAATAAATAAATAAA